>JAULKM010125460.1:0-20241 GCA_032355605.1 Rubia tinctorum | reverse complement strand
ATCTAAACCCCTTATGATGTAAACCTACCTAAATCTAGAAATCTTCCAACAAAAAGATAACAAAAGAGATGTTAAATTCTTTGAAAAATACATGCATTTGACGTCTCATCAAGGATCTCGAGACAAGGGCTTTCTCAAGAACTAAAAATATTGAAGTTCAAGTCGAGAAACATGCCATATCGGTAAGCCAACTTGAAGCTAAGGAGTCCGAAAAACTTCCCTCTCAACCGGAAATTAATCCGAGGAATCTTAGTGCCTTGAAACTTAGAAGTGGGAAGGAAGTGCTCAAGCCCAAAAAAGAGATCCAACAAGAAGATATCTTGGTTGAAGAACATGACAAAAGCAACTCAAATGAGAGAGAATTAGTTGTGGAGGAGCTCATCAAGGATATTTTAACACCCGAGGTACGGATGAACCTTCTACCGCCATTCCCTAATGCACTTAGGCGAAGGCCAAAGGCAACAACCAAAGATGAGCAAATCTGAATAATCTAAAAGAAAGTGGAGGTAAGTTTCCTGATCATAGACTTGATTGAACGTGTTCCCTCATATGTAAATTATTTAAAAGTCACATGTACCAATAAGAGGAGTAAGCCACTTAGAAAGATAGGTAAATTAAAAGTAGGGGGAGTTGTCTCTTTGAATCATAGAAAATTGACTACAAAATGTGACAACCCCGACATTCAAGGATCGATCTCGGTGCTTCTATTTATGTCATTCCTTCATGCACATATGAGAACCTAGAAATATGTGAACTAAAGGAGACTAGGGTGATTGTCCAAATGGCCGATCATTCCCAAGCTAGTCCTCGTAGAATAGTTAAGGATGTGATGGTCCGAGTAGACAAATTAGTGTTTCTAGCGAACTTATATGTCCTTGATGTTGCGCACTATGGTGGTGCACCCTCAATATTATTGAGGAGACCTTTCCTAAAAACATCAAGGACAAAGATTGATGTTCACTCGGGAACACTAACCTTAGAGGATAACATGGATATAGTTTTTTTTTCATATCTACAAGTCTAAGCATGATTTGACTAACCCCTCTCTTATTTGTGAAGGCATAACCTTGTGTGAGATGTTTAACTTGATAACTCTTGCACGTTAGTTGATGATTGTCTTGATGTGACCATTGATGATAGGGATGAAGATAGCATGAATGATGAGAGTTTTGATGAATGTAAAAGGGATGATAAAATCCCTACCGTGCACTTTAATTGTGATAAGCATGTCGATGAGACTGTTGTCATGCTTAATTTTAGTGATGAATTGTCTATCTTAGATTTCTATACTATGCTCACTAATATGCAAAGGTTTGTGGGAAGTGGTGAGGACGTTAAACAACCTCGATCTCATCCTAAACCCAAGGAAATGTCTAAGGATTCGACATTGGCGATGAAGGGATACTCACTTTTCTTGGCAAAGAAAGCGCTCGAAGGTAAGGATGACTCCTTTTGGAGGCCTATTCACAAGGACGTCATCGTGGTTGGAGTCGCTGATGGCGACCTGACGACCCAACTGTAGGTGTTTTCAATTAAATGAACGAAAATAAATAAGTCATGAGGACGACAATAAATATACGGTGCTTGTTCCTTGCTTTATTTGGATATTTTTTTGGTAGATTTTGCATGTTTTTAGGATTTGACAATGATTTTTGAGATGAAAATCTTTTGGTTTGATGATTTTAAGATTGATTCTTGTTCTTTTGATTGAAAAATAGATAGGGATTGTTTGGTGACAAAGTATTTTCGAAAAAGGGATAAAATGGGGGGAAAAGGCACTTACCTCATGTCACCCCGTTGGCACGAGGGGGGCCTTGTGCCAAATTCTAGCACGACTCATATCACCCGGTATGGCCATGTGATATTATGGCTTGGGCTGTGCTAGATGTTTGGCGTGAAGGTGCCTTGTCCCAGACTTGAAATTTTGCGATTTTTGAGCCAAAAATTCAGATTTTTGAAATCCAAATTTTGAGCAAAATGTGGAATTCTCGGTTCATTAATTCAGAAAAATCTTTGTTTTTCCCCCAAGTGTTGGTGTAAATAGTACATCAACATCTCCTTTGTTATAAATTTACGGGTACTATTTGTTCCTCTCACTCTCTAATTTTCAAAAAGTCCATCCTTATCTCATGTGTACCTCTTTTTTATACACATTTTTTGCTAAATTGTTTTGATCCCTAGTACATTACCTCACCCCTATATTCATTTAGCTCAATAACATTTCTCAAGAACACTCTCACTCTCACTCTCCTTGGGATTTCCAAAATTTTGAGCCTTTTTCTTCAAAAATTAGCATTTTTTGCTTCTTCATGTGTGAATTCTTCATATCGTGGCTTCAAATTCCTAGTAATCCTTTGAGCTCTATGTTTTCTTGCTTTGTTTAGCATTTTGGTTATTTGATGAGGAGGTTTTTGCTTGGAAATATGTTGAGATGTTCTTGGGAGAAATTTTTGGGTTACTTGAATGATTTTGTGCTAAACTACGTGTGGGGGGATTGATGTATTGTTCTTGTGTTTTAACTATGAGATCTTTATTGAATGTAATTATTTAAGGGGTATGATTCTTGATTTCATGAAACTCTTGATGGGATGTTTTGATTATTCATGGGTTGTTTGTTTAGAAATTATGTTTCTTGTTAAACATGGCCCTTTATCTGAATATAACATGTTTTGGGAATGTTGTGGGTATGTGTGAAGAAGTACTCTTTGTGAATAAGTATTGAATTATGCTTTTGATTATGATTGCATTACCACTCTTTTCTTAAGATGAATAAGTTGCCTCCAAAGAGGCCAATGTCGGAGAAAGGGAAATCTTCCTGAAGTGACAAGGGAAAGAAGCCGGCCAAAGTTGTGAAACGAGGCCCAACTACTACTATTCATCCCACCCCGTTAGCTTGGTTGATGAATTCATGGGTTTAAACAAAATTTTCGGGATTGAAACTCAGAGGTGGAGGTACCTAAGTGGTCCAAAGCGTACTATCTTGGAAACAAAGTTTACTTGCAAGGAGATGTTGAGTGCTCTAGGACTATTCGAGCATGTGACATACTTTATTAGTATGATGGGCCTATATGGATTCTTGGACAAGCATTCAAAGACCTATATTCAATGGACTTTAGAATTCCTGGCAACTTAGGAGAATATGAAGGATAGCAAGGGCAGGAGGCTCATTCAATTCCACTTTGATGACATTGAGCACACTATGTCTCACCGGGACATTTCTCGAGCGTTCCAGTGGAGGTAAGGGATGAGGTTCTGAAGACACATCGACAAGGCCTTTCATTCTCTTTGAGCACTTTTTGGATGATTCTTTCTGTCACCGAGAGGAAGCAATTTTGCAAGAGCACGACTATTGTCCACTTAGCTATGAGATATGTTTGGAGATTACTATCCATGGGGGTATTTTATCACAGGGAGCTCTCACAATGTCCCGGGGTGGATGTCTAAATCTTTTATGCAATGACTCCGGAGGGAAACTTTTACTTGAACATGGTTTCCACTTTCGTGGATGAATGCCTTTCCATGGGAGATAGGAAAGTTGGAAAGATCTCTATGGGTGGCATGTTCGGACTTCTAGCACATCATTCGGGGCATCTGATTCCCTCTTCTTTAGGGTTGGAAATTTTAGGATTCTCAGGTACACGGTATACAATGGACAAACTTGCAAAGGCGTCCATGGTTGCCGCCACTACTTCAGATGATCATTTTTCATGGCTATATGGTTGTTCCACAGTGTGAAACTTCATGATTCTTCCCCAACCAGAGGTACCGCGATAACTCATGATACGGTGTTGGATGATCTATTCTTAGCCCCGGATCTGAGATTTGAGAAGGATTTCCACAATATCCTCTCGGACCTGGACATAGATATCAAGGAGAATGATGAAAAGACCCTAAGTAGGGTAACCCCTAGCCACTCTCAATTTCCCGCAGACATCCTTGATCATTTTTGTTTGTTTGGGGAGAAACTCTCTAGTTCCACCCAACTTATGCAGGATATCGGTGAAGTGGTTGGGGGAATGAGCGTTCAATTGGAAGAATTTGGAAGTAGTATAAGCTCAATAAAGGGCACAATGCATGATTGGGTATTTAGGCTAGACACCATCAAGAGGGAGATGACCAAGTATTTTTCCATCATAGATGAGAGATCAAATGTCCACGTGGAGGCTAAAGAGAAAGTACTCGAGGGACTTCACATTTCAAAGCTCGACGGCTTTCGAGATGCTATCCTTATTGAGAGATACGAGATGCATCAAGAAGAGAGGCAGAGGAGGAGTGAGACTCAGCATTTGAGGAGAGACCCTTCGGGGTTGAATGAGTGAGTTCCATTACTTCCCTTTCTCTCACTTATAATTTGTATTCATTCATCGCATTGGGGACAATGCTTGGTTTAAGTGTGGGGGGGGGGGGGCGTTTTGAGCTCTTAGGATTTTTCATCTTGGAATTCCTTTGTCATTTTGGTGTTGTTTAGTGTGTTTTCTTTGTCGTCTGAGAAGTTTGGTAGAAACTTTGGTGGTTTGATTTTTAGGTTGTTATCACTTTGTTGGGGGATGTTTTGGAATGAACAATTTGGTGGTGTAATTTTTTGTTTTCAATGATCTTTTGTAGTATGAAGCCCAACTTTGCAGCATTTTGTGCTACACAAAAAAATGAAAACTTTTGAAAAAAAAATGAAAAATATATACCCGACTAAGTTGGAAACCCAAAAGGGCAACTTAGGCAATAATGGGAATGAAAGCCCGGATAGGTCAAAAGGCCTAGGTAAAAATAAAATGCTAAGGCCCGACTAAGTTGTAAAACTTAGGCAAAAATGAGAGGCCGTGTGGAAAGGGGGAGATGGTGAGCTCAACATGTGTGAAAGCTAAGATGAAAACCCAAAAGGGATCCTAGGAAAAATGAAAGAAATTGAGAGAATATGGAAACTAAGTTGAGGATCTTTGGAATTTTCCTTGGTTGTGGCTAAGTTGAGAATCTAGAGTTATCCTTGGTTACAACCAAATTGAGGATCGTGTGGATTTTCCTTGGTGTTTTTTTTGGCAACGACTCTTAGATTGCTTTTGGCAAAATATTCGGTGGAGTAAGCTATTTCAAAATTTATCGTGCTTATGCTTACCTTTTTCTTAATAATATTTTGGGATGGTTAGGTTACTTTGGTATCGTCGGGGAGTGTGAGAGTTGTGAGATTCTTACTTCTTTGGAGGAGCTAGAGTAGCTTGGGAATAAGTTGAATGAATTGGATAACTTCTCTTGCATGCTACATTTAACTTAGATTTTTTTTTACTCAAAGATGAGTAAGGTTTAAGTGTGGGGGGATTTATGTGCACTATATAGCATGCGTTAGCCGATGCATTTGACACATTTATTATCATCTTTTGTTTGGTTGATTGCTAGCTTTAGTTAGATTTGCACGAAAAAGAGTTTAGACGACCATTGTTGGTTTTCTTATATAAATCCCCCATTTTGTAGACTTAATTAGAACTAATGGATGTTTTGTATTCACGGGCACCTAGATCTTCCCTTTTGATCTCATCATTAGGTTGCTCGTGAGTACTTCTTTTTTTATTATATTTTGTAGAAGGGCATGAACCTTAAGTCGTGGTAGTAGATTTGAAGGCCACTCACAAGGGTGGTAGTATACTTGAAGGCCATGAAACTAAACTCGTGGTACTAGAGGGAATGGGAACCAAAGAGGGCGGATTCCGAATTCCCAAAGGCCAAGTCCAAAGCGGAAGAACTATTCACGAATTTTGAGGAAATATAAGACAAGAATCATCCCTTGAGTATTGCATCATTGGATTCATATTCTTGAGCACTATGAAATCGACTGTAAGAACCCTAAAATTGGACTAACGGTTCATCCGTAGCAAAGCAAACAAGATTGGCAATCGAACCAGCAACGGTTGGCACGGGCCACATAAGCTTAGCAAAAGCCAGAGGCTAACACGACCCACATTAGCCAGTACAGACCATTCCAAAAATCCTTAGTAGAACCGAATCAACCGGCACGGGCTGTTTCAAATCATGGCACGGGAGGTACCCCATTTTGGCTGGCTGTGCCACTTCAAGTAACTTTTCACTCCAAAATTTGGATAAGTATAGGAACATTCCATTTTACACAGCCCATGCCATTTCAAGTCACAAAAATCAAGGCCAGCCCACGGGGTATGAAGAATTATGTGGGGTGCACAGAGGTATTGAACCAAAAGAGCATCCAGTCGATGGGGCACACCAAACGATACATGGTGTAGATCAGAAGTAACAAAAAGAGGACCTGGCCGATAGCCCCCGCCGGATGACATGAGGAGCGCCAGCATGAACTGTACAATCTGTGCTAGAGCCGTTGGGATGCGCTAACATGAACGGCACGGTCTGTGCCAGGCCTGGCATCCCGCGCCAGCATGGCCGACACGGTTTGTGCCAGGCTTGGCATCCCGCGATGGTACAAACTGAACGGGTCGTGGAACGGACCACCCCTCACACCAATTGTGACTGCTAGGGTTTTTGAACACTTTGGGGCCTATTTGTTTTGCCCATTCCACTACTATATATATATAGCCCAAGGATAATTAGGGTTTATGTTATGCTTCATTTTTATATCTGAAGAGTATCCTGGAGAGAGAGAACTCTACTTCTTCTCTCTAGTTCTCTTTATTTTCTACTTTTATTTTCCTTTTTTCACAAATGACATTGAATCCAATGAAATTCAATGTCTATGGAGTAGTTAATCAAACTTCGGGTCATTTGTATTCATGATTAGATTTTTAGATTTTTGAGATTTAGATTCTCCTATTTTAATTCCTATGAATATTTGTGTTTGATGTGTGATTTATAATATTTGAATATTTATAATATGCCATTATTATGATACATCCATACATGTATGCTAGCATATTATCATGTTAGGTATCATTGCTATCTTGGGAGTTTTTGAATTATGAAGTAGGTTCAAGAACACCGGTGAGATGAGTGCATTCATGTCACTTTGATGAAATATCTTTGCATGTGTTAAACCATAATTCAAATTGGATAGTCAAGGGAAAGAAATCACATGTTGGGCGGTCGATTCGGCAAGTTCCAACGAGGGGAAACCCTTGGCTTACCCCAATAGATTGAGCATGATTGTGTTTTAGCAATTAGGGCTGTGCCATCTTAGAGAAATCACAAATTCTTGCCAACCTTAGAATTATCACAAGATCTCAATTCCCTTTGGCTCTCTAGACCTAGGGATTGAGATTCATAGTGGAGAGTCCCATATGTAATGCCTTTACTTTCATATATAACAGTTGCAACCTACGTGAGGCAAAGTCCTTTTAGGCGGGCTTTGTTCCTCAAAGTGGAGGCGCATTATCATTGAGAGTAAGGGACATGGATGGTCTGGAAAGTCACTCGATTAAAGCACATCCCTAATTACAGATATGGTGAGCTAAGCATGTATTGGTACTAGTAGCTTGCGTGACGGAGGAGGGAAATATTTGGCTATCTCCACACTATGTGACATAGGAATAAAATAGGTTTATATTCTTATATGTGAATGAATCGAGGATAAAAGCCAATTATCTATCATGTTACACAAATACCCCCAAGTTCTTGTTAATATAGTGTATTTCAGTTGTTGTATGTTAGTAGTTTATAATTGATAATTGAACCCCCCCCCCAAATGGTTACTTTCACAATACTTTCTATTCCTAACACGTGGTCAGATTGAGGACCTGACCATGATTTTTGCATAGCTAGTTCCTAGAACCATAACATCTCTGTGGATGACCTTGGTAATTTCCACTATTTACCGTTCTTGGTAGCATAGTAGTAGGAACAAGAGTAACAATACAAATTTGATATTTAACTCTTAATAGATTTTGGTAGCCTCCTCCTACATGTTTAATGATGCACCAAGAGGGTGCAGATCAGTTACCTCTTAGTTTTTGATATGTGTGTTTCAAGGGTTTTGAGGGTAAGTGGGTTTGGGTGGTATTTTGGTGGTGGTAGAGAAGAAATTGTGATTGGGATGTAGGAAGGTAAGGGAGCTTCACAAGTCGTGTACGTCTACACGCCCCATGAATTTGGGGGTTGGTTATTCTCCTTGTCCACCATTTTGAGCTTCAAAAACCATGTACGTGTACATGGTCCGTGGGTTGGACTCCTCTAAAACCCCATTGCTAGCTTTCCTCTAAAAAGCATATGCTTCCTACAAGACAAACATGTACAACAAGTGTAATAGTATTCCAAAACCAAACACTAAAAATAGAAAAACATACAAAAAATACAAAATATCTACAACACAATGCAATGGGACATCTTATCCTCCCCCACACTTACAAACCGCACATTCATCAAATAAGAAACATGATATGAAAATAAAGGGGAGGTAAACAAAATGATATTCAATCACAACTTCGCAATGCATTGTTCCCACTTCAATATCCTAAAATCTTCCCCAACATGCAACTCAAATCAAGCCTATACAAATCCACACTAAACAAGTATAAATCAACACCCACACAAAGAAACTACTAGTGTACGGTCCTAGGTTGTGTATTTGGTGGTATTTTAGGTGATAGAGTGCAGTGATGTCTAATGGTTTGGGGTAAGAATGGGAGGATGAAAGTGGAGAATATTTTTTTCTTCTTTTCAATGAAAAATATCTATATTAATTTTTGAAAGTGTGAGTTGCCTCCCGAGATGCTCCGTATATTTAAGGTTACCGGCACGAACCTAATATTATCCATATGGTGCAAGTTTGTATCCCACCACCATAGGTAACCGAAAATGGAGATGGGGGTAACAATCTTCCAAGAGGAAGATGTAGTAGAGGAGGAGGTAAAATTAGAGGAAATATGTGGTTATGAAACATAGCATAATCAATTAGCTTCTCTATGGTTTCCTCTAAGGGTTCTAAAAATGTGGAAGATGGTTTTATAGGTGGAGGTTGGGGTGACAATATGTAATATGATGAATTAAGTATAATCACCCCTTCCTCAACTTCTTCACTCTTAACAAACCACTCCCCATCCCCTATGGATTCATCTATCAAAATCTCAAGTTCAACTAGGGATGGTTCATTTTTGGAATATTGGTTTCTAGCCGGCTCACCCTTTCAATCAAATCTCTCACTTTCCCCTCAACTTTATCAATGCTTAAGAAGAGTTAAGTTTCCAAATCTCTAATGTCGCTATGCTGTTGTGATTGGAGTAACTCACTAATATTGGTCACATTAGCTATAACTTGCACAATTTCTCCATAATCCGATTTGGGAACTAATCCTAGGGATTAGGTTAGGGGAATTGTATAGGTTGGTGAATACCAACTATCTAACCCAAAGTGTTGGTTTCCCCATGCATATACATACCATGGATTCAGGATACCACTCAACCCTAAATTGGGAGAGTAGTGGTATGAGTTCCGGTCTAGATCTCATTGCCCTTTGGAACCAACAACTCCTACCTCTCTCATATTCGCTAATCCAAGAGCAAGACTACGTAGGGTGGTCACAATGAAATACCCTATAAAATATCACTCGCTGAGCATATCTTCTCCACATTTTTTCCAACTAAAAATAAATAAATAAATAAAAGACAAAAAAATCGGAATCGTACTGCAAGAATTCTCAGTTCACACTAAGAACACAAGCAATACATATTCTTGAAAATAAAATGCAAAGAAAAACTAATCACTCAACTAACATGCTATGCAAGTTAACAACTAGACCTTTAAAGTGACATCTCTGGTAGCGGAGCTAAAATTTGACCCGCCCCCTCCTGACATTGTTAAAACATGAGAGGAGACTGTGAGTTATTAAGGGTCAAAGATAACAATTTATAGTGTTGCTCCCTTTCCTACAACTATGCTAATTTTGGCTAAATAGTGGAAAGTACTAGGGTCGTCCATAGAGATGTTAGGAATCTAATAATTAACTAAGCACAACTGTGATCGGGTCGTCAATCAGACCACGTGTTATGAATAATCAATGTTGGTAAAATTGTCATTGGGGGAAAATATTTGGCTGACAGCTACTAACATGCAATTAATCACGAGAATAAACTATATAAACTAACACTTAGTGAATATTTACATAACATGATTAATGTCATTTTGATCCTTTATTTCATAAAATACAAGAATTATGAACCAATCAAGTGTTTGCTACTTTAGCTATCTCTACACGTAACCCTTCGGACCAACTCGCCATCTTACTAGTGCATGGTTGATCATAACATTAACAATGGCAACCTACGTACACATACCCACGTGCATCTAAACCTATTAGTACCCCAAGCGCATCTAGGTTTCCTTCCCTGGGGGTATCAATAGTGTAAAGACATGAATGTAGACTTTGGTGTGTGCTAAATAAGTGTGACAATCATGAAATTCATAATAATATGAAGAACAAGCCAACATAATAATCACAAAACACATAGAAATAGGCAGATCTAGGAAATCTCACAAAATAAGCATTAATACATGAATACAAATATAATCCCCAATTAATTAACTACTCCATAAGAAATATATCCATGGAATATATTTGAGTTAAATTCCATAGATCTAAGAAAATAAAGAAAAGATAAGAGAAGATAAGATAAGGAAAAGAAAAGAACTCTATAGACAGAGAGAACTCTCCTCTTCCTTCCCACCTACATGGAAAATAAAAGTTACATTATTCCTACTTAGTTAACCCTACAAGACTAAAGGATCCTATATATAGATGGCACAAAAATAGGCCAAAAAATCCTAGCAACTGTAATTTGTGGGGCCAGTGACAGATGGCATAGTCCATGCAGCCTCATGCAACGTGGGCCACATAGACTGACCAGATGTGCATCCTCATGCAAGGCTGGGCGCACAGACCTGCATGGGCCATGTGGCTTCTTGTCATACGGGACACACAGACTGGCACGGGCCATCGGTTTGTGTCGATATTGAACTTCCGATTTGCGCTCCCCGTGTCATTTGGCTTGCCTCGTCAACTGGAAGGACTTTTTGCTCAGAAAATTGGCGCGGCCCGTTATATTTACCACACCCCCATGGGCTGGTATTTAATTTTGGGATTTGGAACGGCACGCACTGTGAAAAATAGAGCGGCATATGCCTATACTTAGCCGTTTGGGAGTGATTTAGGACCCTTGGTGTAATGGTCCACACAGACATGCACAGCTAGTGTAAAGGCCTTTTCACAGCCCGTGTAAACTTGCACATCAGTTCAAGCCACTTTGCACTGACCTTCATGGAAAGTGTTGGTTCGTGAACGGGTGGTTTCGGCCAGTCGACTAGCTAATTTGTTTGCACCGCTGTGGATGAACCGCTGATCTGATTTGAGAGTTCTTGTAGTCGATTTTATAGTACTTGAGAAGAAAAATCTAGTGGTACCACCAAAAAGGCTGTTTCTTCTCGTATGTTTCCTTGAACTGAAACTCTTGGACTAAAATTCCTCCACCTCTTTGTCTTCCGTTCTTGGCCTTCTTAACTTCAAATCCACCCTTTCTGGGTGAACTGCCCCTCCCGAACGTCATTAAATACGTATGAAGAGGTTGTGAGTTATTAAGGATCAAAGATAGAAATTTTTACCGTTCTTCCCATTCCTCCTACTATACTACCAAGAATGGTAATTAGTGTCAAGTACCGGGATCGTCCTCAAAGATGTTAGAAATCTAATAACTAACTACACAAAACCGTGATCGAGTCATCAATCAAACCATGTGTTAGGAATAAACAGTGTTAGTAAAACACTTATTGGGGGGATTTTTACTAACAATGACAAGCATGCAATCATCGGAATAAAGTATATAAACTAGCACTTGGGGTACTTGCGTAACATGATTGATAAATGACTCTTATCCTTGATTAATTCACATATAAACATGTAAACTTATCTTATGCCTACGTTATATAATGTGGAGATAGCCAGATATTTCCCTTGTCTGTCACACAAGGTACTACCATCAATACATGCATATCTTACCATCTCTGTGATTAGGGATACCATCCTCCTCATCTCAAGCACATGGCTAACACTCCCCCACTTAGAGAAAGAAAACCCGCATAAAAGGGAAATGCCTCGCGTAAGTCACAATCTTTAGATATGAAAGTGAGGGAATGACATCCTGGACACTCCACTATGGATCTCAAACCCTAGGCCTAGAGAGGCAAAGGAATTGATACCTTGTGATGACTCTAAAGTCGGCACAACTCTAGTTGTTAAAAATAATCATGCTCATCTATCGAGGTAAGCCAAGGGTTTCCCCTCATCGGGATTTTCCAAATTGACCGCCCAACTTGTGATTTCCCAACATACACAGATATTCTATTGCGGCAAAATGAATGCACTCATCTCACCGGTGTTCTTGAACCTACTCCATAATTATAACACGCCCAAGATAGCAATGAAGCCTAGCATGATATTACCCTACCATAAATGTATGAATGCATCATAATAAGGGCATAGCATGAATCTCACAAGAAATAAAAGCATTAATCAAGCACAAATATTCATAGGAACAAAGATAGGAGAATCTAAATATCAAAAAGCCAAAATCAATTCATGAACACAAATACTACCCCAAGTTTAATTAACTACTCCCTAAAAAGTTGAACCCAAATATATCATTGGATTCAATACCTTTAGGCAAAAGAGAAATAAGAAGATGAAAAGAAAAGAACCTAGAGATAAGGAAGAGTATTTTTTTCTCTCTAGCCTACTCTTGTGGGGGAAATATGAACATAAACCTCAATCCAGGTTAGAAAATATTGAGTTAAATTCCATGGTTCTAGAAAAATAAGAGAGAAAAAAGAGAAGAAGAACTCTAGATAGAGAGGGAATTCTCCTCTTCTTTCTACCTACCAAAAACTAGAAGTCTACATTATGCTTACTTAGTTAATACTAGAAGACTAAAGGCCCCTATATATTAAAGTAGGTAATTAAGCCTTAAAATAGGTCGAAAATCCTAGCAACCACAAATGGCAATGGCATTAGGATCTAGCACGGTTCGTGCAAACTGAGTACCCTTTGTGCTGGAGTGGGTAGTTCGGTCTGGTACGGTCTGTGGCCTCGTGCTAGCATGGAATGCTTAGCTTGGCATGGCCTGTGGCCTCGTGGTGGCGCAGCCTGCCAAGTTTAGCATGGGTTGTCTACTTCGTTATGCCTCTGAGTGCACTTTCCATGTCGTTTAGTGCAGAATGTGGGATGGAACCTCATTTTACTCAGTAACATGGTACGGCTCGTGTCAATATTCATACCCCATGGGCTGGTCTTTGCATTACTGACTTGAAACGATGCGGACCATGTGAAACAGAGCAGTTTGCGCCCATACTTAGCCATATTTGGAATGGAACGAAGACATGGGATACGGGCAGCATGGGTTAGCATGGTGCATGTTGGAGCCTTTAGTATAGCCCGTGTTACTTGGTGTAGTCTGTGCTGAGTGTTGGCATGGGCCGTGTAGGGCTACTTTCAGGCTGGCTTGGCTAACCTCGTGCCGGCTCTCGTTCTAGCCTTGGCTAGTTCGGCCGACTGACTTGTTTGTTCCGCTATGGATGAACTTATGATCCGATTTGAGATTTCTTATAGTCTATTTAATAGTGCTCGAGAAGAAAAATCTAATAGTGCCATCCACAAGGGCTGATTCTTCTCTGGTCATTCCCAGAACTCCGTGCAACTCTCGGACAACAATTGCTCTGTTTCTTTCTTGGCCTTCTTGAACTTCAAATTCTCCTTTTATGGGCCCAATCTCATCCACTAACATGCTTTGGAGTTTGTGGCCTTCAATCTATTATCGTCCTTATGAATGGTATTCATTATCTTCTACCACCCTCGCTGATGACCTTCTACAAAATGGTCATGAAAAAGTATTCACGAGCAACTTACTAATGAAATCAAAAAGGAAGGTCCAGGTGCCTGTGAATAAAAAGTGTCCACTAGTTTCAATTAAGTCTAAAAAAACTCAGGATTTAGACAAGAAAACCAATAATGATCATCCTTTATCGTGTTACCCTAACTAAAACTAGAAATCAACCAAACAAAATATGATAATAAATGTGTTAAATGCATCGGTTAATGCATTCAATAAAGTGCACATCACCGGGTTCAATTCCATGTACTACCATGCTTTGGAGTCTGTGGCCTTAAATCTATTACCATCCTTACGAATGGCATTCGATATCTTCTACCACCCTCGTGGATGACCTTCAAATATCTACTACCACCCTCGCGGATGACCTTCAAATATCTACTACCACCCTCGCGGATGGCCTTCTAAAAAAATGAGGAAAAAGTACTCAGGAGTAACCTACTACTAAGATCATAAAGGAAAATCTAGGTGCTCGTGCATACAAAGTGTCCAATAGAATCAATTAAATCTACAAAACTCGGAATTTAGACAATAAAACCAATAATGGTCATCTAAACCCTTTGTCGTGCAAACCTAACTAAAACTAGAAATCAAACAAACAAAACATGATAATAAATATGTCAAAATACGTTGGTTAACGCATTCATAAAGGTGCACATAAAAAGGAGCCAAAGTTCAACATTTGAAGAACTAGCACGGGCCATGTAATACAGCACGGGCCATGCCGGCCAAAATGGATGGTGCCAAAGTGTCTTTGTATCGGCCGCAGGGAACTGCATGGCCCATTTTAGTCATTGATGTGCACCTTATTGCAGCATTAACCAATGTATTTGACACGCTTATTATTATGTTTTGTTTGGTTGATTGCTAGTTTTACTTGTATATACATTAGAAAGGGTTTAGATGATCATTGTTGGTTTTCTTATCTAAATCCCGAGTTTTGTAGAATTAATTAGATCTAATGGACACCATGTCCTCACGAGTACCTAGATCTTCTTTTGTGAGCTTATTTATAGGTTGTTCGTGAGCGCTTCAGCGTAATTTGTAGAAGGTCATCTGCAAGGGTGGTAGTAGATAGTAGAAGGTCATTAGCTTGTCTTGCCTTTTTAAATCTAACACTTGTGGAGGATTTAAATAAGGAAACACATGCATTATTATCCCAACCTTTATTTTTTAAGACTTCTTCAGATTAGGATAGATATGATGGTTTAAGTAGGGGGCCAAAAAAATTTATATGTAGGGGTTTTGTATGTGGGGGAAGTGAGGGCCCTGTTAAATTTTGACAAATGTCATATTAAACTTACAATAAAAAAGGATATATATACTTGCAGTTTTTATTTAACACTTTTTAAATTTTGATATGGACTTCACCTCCCAACATACAAAACCCCCACATGTAAAATTTTCTACCAATATATACTCCGCTCATTATTGATCAGTGTCAATTTATTTTAGGAAAAACAAAACACGTACCTCTGAAGATATTAAGTTCCGAAAAAATAATTTATAGCACAAAGTTAAGAAATTTCTACCTGGAAAATGTTACTGCCTTTTTTAAAAGACAACATTACTGCTCAACACATTTGTCTAGAGAACTGCAGATGTGTGACTCTCTAGGGAACCACACGCCAAAAGGTTCTCTAGTGAGCAAACTGTGCCTAACGATCAAGTCAACCCACCCCCCAACACTTGTTTGTGTCTCGAACAAAGGTAGTCTGCACATGTCATCAGCAAACTAAGCCAACACATGACACAACCATGCTTGTTTCTCTAGCGCTCGATAACCGCCTGCATCGCTAGAGAGCTCCACAGCCCGATCATGCTAAACATTGATTTTCACCTTTATGCATGCGTTAACCAATGCATTTGACACATTTATTAATATATTTTGTTTAGTTGATTAATATTATTAGTCAGGTTTACATTACAAATGATTTAGATGATGGTTGTTGGTATTCTTATCTAAATCTCAAGTTTTGTAGACTTAAATGAATCTATTGGACACTATGACCTCACGAGTTCCTAGATCTTCTTCTGTGAGCTTATTGTTAGGTTTCTCGTGAGTTTTGGCGTAGTTTGTAGAAGGTCATCTGTAAAGGTGGTTGTAGTTTAAAGAAGGAAATTTGGGAGAATGGTAAAAGACTAAAGGCCGCGAGTCCAAACATGGTAGAAGTTAGAAGGGTTAAAGAAGGAAGCAAAGCAGCGAAGAAATTGTAATACGAAATTTGCACAGAGTTCTAGGAAAAATCCAAGAAATATCGGCATTTAAGCATGGAAGTGTTGGATTTGGCTTCTCGAGCACTATAAAATAGAATTAAAAACTCTCAAATCGGATCAGGGGTTCATCCGTAGCGGTGCAAACATATTATGGAAGGCGGTGTCAATCAGCCGGCACGACGCCTAACATGAGCCTAGCCATGCTAGCATGACCCATACTAGGGTGGCTAGTGTGAACCATGCCAGCCAACACGGGCCATGCCGGTCTGTGCCTCCCGTATCCCCAAGGTCGCTCCTGAGGCGAAGTACAGGCGTGAACCGCATTGTTGCACACAGTCAGCGCCGTTTAGAGTTACAAAAGTGAAGACCAGCCCGCGGGGTATGAAAAATGACATGGATCGTGCCTTTCTACTGAGAAAAAGTCCTTCCAGGTGATGGGCCTTTACAAATGACATGAGGCACACAAACCAGAAGTTCAAAACAAGGCTCCAGTCGGCAGCCCATACCTTGTTGTGCGACCTGCACCGGCAGGACCCTATATGGCCTGTGTCAAACCGTGCGGCCTATGCCAGCACAAGCTTGCATGGGTCATTTTGTGTCGTGCTCCCAACGCCAGCATGACCTTGCACCCCCGCACCATTTTCCACTACTCGCATCAATTGCGGCTGCTAGGGTTTTCTCCTATTTTGGGCCTTTTTCAAGGCCCAAATCCCTACTTCTCTATCTATGAGTCTTTAGTCTTCCATGATAAGTAGGAAAAATGTAAATTTTATTTTTGAAGTAGGTGGAAAGGAAGGGGAGTGTTCTTTCTCTCTAGAGATCTTCTTCTCTTTTCCTTGTCTTTTCTTCTTTTTTCCTAGACCTATGGCATTTAAATCAATATTTTCTATTGATCCATTTTTAGGGAGTGGTTTATTTGCTTGGGGTTTTATTTATATTCATGAATTAATGTTTGTTTTGTGATATTCCTTAGATCTACCTAATTCTATATGTTTGTGATTATTATGTTGCCTTGTTCTCCATGTTCTTATTAATTCCATGATTGTTACACTAACATTGGCACACACTGTAGTCCACTTTCATGTTGGTGCAATTATTGATATCCCCGGGGAGGGAAACCTTGATGTTCTTGGGGTAACGATAGTACAGAACCGTGTGGATGTATGCATATGGGTTGCTGAGTCAACGTTATGATCGACCATACACTAGTTAGCCAGCAAGTTGGTCCAAAGGGTTATGGATAACGATATTTATAGTAGCAACCTAGTGTTAGCATTGCAACCTTAGGGCCATCGATAAGATGCTTCACCCCTTTTCCTTTTTAGGCCTAGGGAGAAGCATTTGTAGTGTAGTGCCCGGGACATAATCATACGGGGAAGATTCAGATCTGCCAGCAGGCAGGGCCGTTGTTGCACTCCCTTAATTATGGAGGTGGTGTCAACGGAGTGCTGACCATCGACCACACTATATGTCATAAAAACTATAATAGGTTTGTAGTTCTTGTATGGGATGGAATCGAGGATCGAAATAACATTGTTCATGTTATGGAAATTCTCCTCAAGTGCTAGTTTATATAGTTTATTCTCTGTTGACTTGCAAGATAGTAGTTGTTAGTAACCCCTCTCCCCCTCATAGCCTGTTTTACCAATACTAGCTATTTCTAACACATGATCAGATTGAAGACCCGATTATAGGTAGCATAGTAGTAGGAACGGGAACAACACAATAAATCTTATCTTTGATCCTGAAACGTCCTCCTCTTGAGTTTAATGACACAAAGAGGGGGCGGGTCAAACATCCACGGCATCCTCTCGCATGTGCCAACAAGCTCTTCCTCTTCAATTCCAATGCGTTTCTTTGTCGCAAGATACTGAAAAATGTTGCGTCTTCAGAGATCAATGCCAAAGTTGCTTGCCAACGATGCTTAAGGTACGCCAATAACCCATCATCGACACTAGAGAATATAAAATCAATGGTCACCAACAAAACATTAAAAACTGATGCAGGGTACACTTTCAAATAATTTTAATTTTATTTCAATTAAAAGTAAACACACAAAGCATAAAAAGTACAGATATATGATGTAAGGTGGTAAAATACAGTACGTAAAATAGTAAACCATTTGATATAATCGTTTATTACCATTTTAGGTTTTAGTTTATTAAAACACCATATCCTGTTTCCATTAAGTATCCTATCCAAAGGGCAAAAACATTACCATTTTAACTCATCATTTTGGAAAATTTAGTCGAAAAAATGTCATTCTTAATAATTTTACAAGATATAGTCTAAAAAAGATGACATTTTTAAGGTATAGGTCGAGGACTTGATTGCAAAATGGGTTGTATTTTTTAAAAAAACTACACATATCTATAGTACATATTAAAAAGAGACCATTTTTGCCACGTGTCGCTTGAATAGTTTTCCACATCAACTTCACAAAAAAATAAAAATGTAATTATTAATAAACCGTACCCCATCTAATATGAAGTCATCTTTTCATTTCCCCATGCAAGTCTCATTAATAATATTCTCCTAAAATATTGAATGTTTCATTCCTCTCCCCACTCTTCTTATCCTTTTTCCATACTACTCCATTACATTTTGTTAGTTTTTCCTTTTTCAAATTCAGATCTTTGTAGTTATATTACAACTATATGTATTTTTCTTCATTGTTTAGGTCTTAGACACCTTAATACAATCACCCTCACCAACACTAAGTGATTTTATCTTTGAAAATTTACATGATAAATCACACATTTTTTACGTGAAGAATATTTGGTCAAAACCAGCTAAATTGTTTTAAAAAAATATTGAATGAAACTATGATAAAAGAATAGAGTGTAGTAATTTATTAATTAATATAAGTTTGGGTATCGGCCCATGTATTACCCAGTATTAGATTATAGAAGAAGCTTACATAATATCATTCCAAAATTATTTTCTACATTATGCTCACTAGTCTACAGTTTCTTTGATTTCCCATGGTGTTGAGTTCGGTTAGGCTAAGGATGATGATAGGATTATAGAATCGGTATAAACCAATATTTCTATTAATTCGCTCCTTAGAGTTGTAGTTATTGCTCTCAAACAATTTTTAATTTCGGATTGCAGTGGTGAATTTGCAACAAAAAAAGCCTGAAACTGATAAAGGTACTTCCTCAAAGGCCATCATTATGTGATATCCTCCATGTCCCTGTACCTAAGAACTTTTCTTTTATAAAATGATGCATCAAAGGTCACAATGAGTATCATTTTGTATCCACTAATTGTGCAAATTTGTGTTATATATGGGTTGATTCCTTTTCAATTGTTATTGTGCTCCATATTCATCTTGATCATTGACCTCATCTTTACACTTCATTGTTTCAGATAAAGTTTGATTCAAAAAGATGCAAGTGTTTCTAGCTTCTTACCTACATAAGATTTAATATTTTATTACATCATTCAGAGCTCTTCAATGAGATGTCAAATGCTTTTATTTTCCCAAGATAACATCTCTTTTGTTATATTTTTTATGGTAGATTTCTAGATTCAGGTAGGTTTACATCATAAGGGGTTTAGATGACCGTTTTCAATTTTCGTATCTAATCCTTCATCTTGCAACCTATTTTGAGTCTAATAGATTTTTATACTTACGAGCATCTATATTCTATTTTATAAGCTTATTTGTGGATCCCTTCATAACCACTTTGGAGTAGTTAAGTGAAGGTCATTCACAAGAATGGTAGAATACTGAAGGCCACGAGTCAAAACATGGTAGTAGATAGATGCGCCAAAGAAAAAAGTGAAGTCCGAAAGAATAGAAGAAATGACACAGGGCATAAAAACTAGCATGGCTCATGCCTTATATCATGCTGAGGAACGGAGGCTAGACAAAGGGTCATGCAAACCTACAAGGCCCGTGCTTGAAGATTGTAAGAAGTTGAAGGCCCGGTCGATGGGACATGCAACTTGACACATCCCACACGTTTAGAAGTAGGGTAGAACAAAGCCCAGCTGATGGGCTATGCAATTGGGAGGTCATCGCGGTACCTCTCAAAGATATAATTTATAAGCCCTAAATGCTTAATAAATACAATTAAGTAGATAGTGGAAAGTCGGAGTCATCCACAAAGAAGAGGGATTTTCCTAAGGGTTCATACATATAGGAGTGGATATAAGCCTAGATAAAGATAGATAGATA
>JAULKM010125442.1:0-20246 GCA_032355605.1 Rubia tinctorum | reverse complement strand
GTAAAATAGGGTCTTTAGAGCATCAAAGTCTACCAAAATGAGTCTAAGAAGGTACCAAAATCACGGTATAAAATGGATGCATCAATGAATTTCACACTAGACCAATCGAAGGTGTTCCTGGAAGCAAATTGGGATAAGAAATTATCTATCTACACCAACGATTTTGTTTAAAAAGCAGCCCCAACTACTGTGAGGAAATTTAAAAAATAAGTATTTCCCTAATTATATTCTCATTTCAAATGCATACTAATGACTCGCACTTGTTTTGATTATTAGTAAAACTTTTGGACAAGAAGCAGAAGGGATAGTTGGTGATGATAGGAAAATGAGATATCCTCGTTCAAGCAATGGGCAAAAAGGATCATGGGGTCATTGGAGAGGCTGCCCTACAATGGTGAAGATGAAGGATGCTCTCCCACTTATTGATGTTAGTCGTTACGCATCTAGTCACTGTGGGAGCACAAACACAATAACATTTGAAGAAACATGAAATGAGAAACATGTGTCAACGAAGGTGGTCGACCTTAATGAAAGGTTGGTTGCCTTCTTTGAGGCGCGAACACAGTGGCTGGCAGGACAATTGGGTAAACCTATTCCCCCACTCTTGGATGCCCACAATTTCCTTGCTAAATCATCCGACCCAACAAATAGAGACAGTCGGGTATTCATTCCTTCAGCATCCGGATCAAGTGACCTAGAGAAGGACTTTCATGATAACAAGGTATTCTATAAAATAACCCTCGTCACATATTATGTTACGAAGAATGAAATAATAATAATTTAGCATCATAAGATGTTTCTTATTAATGAATACATTTCACAAGCACACTCGTTAGTTTGCCACAAGTATGTGATGGTAATAAATATCAGGTGAATGGTAGTGTGCTAATAATTGTTGTTTGGTTATTTTAAAAATGGAAGCACCTCCATTAGTTGTTCATCTAGGAACGTGATTTAGGATGTTCTTGATTGATTTCCTATGGGCATTAATTTTGGATTCCGAATTCATGTCAATGTCCTTGGTTGTTTGCATATATTTGGGTGTTGTTAGCTAGGTGCATTTATTTAGCTGTTGTTAGTTGTGGCCATATATATGTTGTTAGTTCTGCTAATTTTTCTATTGAAGTAATAGGGCAGCTGCACGCAGCTGCAGTCAAAGGCCACTTCTAGTTTAGGTCCTCACAGATGGACGCTGCAGAGCACCTGCGCGCAGCTGCTCTTAGGGGCATCAATTTTTGTTCAGGTTTTGTTTACTTGCATTGTAATATCGCATTGATGTTTATGACTATTTTTGGCAACGGAAATAAGTTGATTTTCAATACTCGTATCAATTTTTACTCTTATGAACCAGGGATAGTGTTCAAATTGATTGCATTGTTAAAATTATTTTCTTCTCATTTGTTTTTTGCAATTCCTTCCACTGACGTTTTTTTACTCAAATTTTGTGGTTTTTGTGCTCAGAAAGGAAAAAAGTGCTGCCTATATGTTTTGAACCATAGTGGACAAAGGGACGCCGCTGCATTTGGTATCTTTCTTCCTAAGGATAAGGAATCGAGTTAAGCTTTGTGGACCTGTGATCATCTCGAAGGCAATTTGAGATTATATCTGAGGTCATTGGATATAAGATTTTATGGCCCTGAAACCCGTGATCATCTCAGAACCAGTGATTATATCTTATGTTTTATATTTAGATCATGAAGACATTCTTTTTAGTGGTAGGAGGGAATATTATGAAACTAGAAGTATGAATAATTTATGTTTTTACAGTAAAGATGTAACACATATATTATATACATACACCAAATAGCACACTAGCAACTCAAAATGACAAATTTGATACCCCTTTAACATGCGAATCTGCACACTTACTATTTTACATTAAAAATTGTCGAACTTTGACCACAAATTTAAATAGATATATAAACAATAATGTTATTATATGTGATATTGTTAGATTCGTCGAAACATATAGTTTATAAATATCAGCACTTAATTATTATTTCTAGCGTTATATAAAAAAAAATCATATCAGTAATTTCTAAACATAGTAAATGAATAATCGAAACCTAATTTTAAAGGTAAAAATGTTGTTTTCCATACAATCACTTCCAATAAGATATCTAAACATAAAATTAGGATGTTTATGTATCAAATTATCAATCATTTACAATGAAACGATCAAGTTTGGCAGTATCATGTCGAAAACGAGCAATCTATTCTTTCATTGAAGATATATGCTCCTGCTACTCCTCCCACCGATACTGCCTCATATTTTTTGTGGGAAATATATAAAAAAATCATATTGCTCAATGATTCGATAATAATAGGAACCAACAATAATACCAATACATGAATGTATAAATGGAGATGCCCCAACCAACATGTAGATCTCTGACTGATAGTGCAGTTGAGGATGCTTGGTTATAACAGGTTATCATCAAAAGTAAAATGAGTTGGTTAAGTTTCATACCCAAAAAAAAATCCTATTTGCTTAAAGTTGAGAGCTTTGCAGAAATACTGAGAAGTTACAAAAATAATAATACATATAACGAAAAGAGGAATTTCTTGACTTGTCCGCATCATACTCTTATATAAACATGTTGTATAACAGAGACATTTACAATTTTCCAGTTATATTAACATGAAGCTCACACTTTTCTTTCAACAAGTAACCTTTACTACATGTCAAATTCCTATTTCGTTTCAAGTTATAAACTCGTAGTCAGTGTAAAGTTCACAATCACTTAGCCCCCAGATCGAACTGGAGATATGTTCAGACTTCAGAAAATTGGCAACCTAATCAATTCCAAATGCTAGTTAAAAGGTACTCCCTCCGTTTCATTGGATGTCACACACTTTCCTTTTTTGGTAGTTTTTGTGAATTTGACACACTTTCCTTTTATGACAAGATAACTTCAATTTCATCCGCTCATTTTACTTTTTCCTTTCTAAATTCAATTTCATCCACATATTTCATTCACCTAAATCTAAACAGCTAAACTTATGGTGTCACGTACAACGAAACAGAATAGTAGTAAAATGCAAATATCCTCCCAACCCTGCTATCCCAACATGCTAATGTTATTAGTCAGATACTTAACCATTCAAGTGAAGGCAATTGTTTAGCACATATAATAACCAACAAAAGCAAGGCGAGCCACGCCTACTATTCCCCACATTAAGCGTAAGGTCAAATCAAACAACCAGTTTATACTGTAAGCTGACTATATAAACAGTAGAACAAGAGAAAACATGCAAGAAATTCACAAATTTAAGACCAAGTGCAATGGTAAAATCACTAGCGGTTTCTTACCAATTAAATATATTATTTCTCTCAATCTTTCTTTTCCACCTCACCATAAAAAAACCACTTAAAAACCACATTTTTTCTCCATAATGGTAAGAAACCACTTTTCTACTATTTATGGATTCCACTTGATTTTCTCTATCTTACTTATTAATTTACCATTAGCATTTAATATAAATAAATTTATTCATCCAAAATAAATTGGACGTGAAGTTTAATAATACATTATAATTTATAAAAATAAATTTCGTTTAAAAAAATTATTAATATTTTGTGAATAAAAATTATTCCAGATTTTCTGTAAAAATTGCAGATTATTTTTAAAAAAATTGCAGAATTTTTAATAAATTTTTTAGATATAAAATTGATTTTTTTTTCAAATTAACTTTTTCTTATGCAGATTTTTAAAATAATTTTCCCTCTTTAAAAGTGCTGATATTTTTTTAAAAATTAAAAAATAAATAAAATAAAGGGGTATGTAGTGGGCCACGTGACCTAATAGAAGGGTGCCAAGTGTCCACTCTAGGGGCAAAATTAATGGGGCCGCTTAACAGCGGCTCCATAGACTGACGCAAAGAAGGGACCAACCGATTTCTTCACTGGTTTCTTACCAAGAAACCAATAAGAAACCACACTAGAAACCACAATTGTGGTCCTTTTCAGTTTTTAGAGAGGTTTCTTAAAATTAAGAAACCACCACTACACATGCTCTAATAGCCACTTCCTCTCTATTATGAATGTTGACACCTGTGCCAATATAACAAACATCAAATCAGTCAATTAAACCCTTTGCTCATCCAAGTTAATGTAGAGGTGAAAGCCTGAAACACAATCGAATACATAGAAATAGTTCACCGAAAGAGCCACCCCCAATCTTCATCCCCATCATAAACTTCCCATTGACCATGTGATCCATGGTGATTCAACAAAGTTCCATTTAACACAAATATCCCTAAAAAACCTAACTCCAACGAGCTTTTCAGATATTGAATAAAATGCGATGTAATTTCATGAAATGAAAGAACTGCCAAATACTAAAAAATCCCTAATTTCACAGTAATAACGGCCCCTATTTAAAGTGTGTGAGAGTGGTTGGGGGTACAATTTCCCACACTATTCGTCTTTTATCGCTGCTGCTTCGTCCTATCTACCCCGTTGGAGAGATTAGGTCACCGGTCACCCATCTCCAATATGACCATTTGCACGCCGACAGTCAGCATCTTCACTTTTAAATAAATGTTTATTCTCTCAGATGCTCGACCGCCGATCCCCATCAGTTCGCCCCTCTTTGCCCAGTCACAGGTTTGTTGGACGTCACACTGGCTTCATCGTAAGTGGCAAGCTTCAGCAGTTGTCTTCGACTTTCTGACTTCTCCGACGATAGATAGAGATAAACAGAGACTCTCGGATGGAGGAAGGAGATGAGTAGAGAAGAATGGTGGCGAAGGATGAAACAGGTTAGGGTTGGGAAATATATTAAATGGGTAGGGGTAAATGAGACTTTTCACATTTTATATATTTTCAAATTTTAATTAAAAGGGAAATTTCATCCTTTCACTGAATTCTATCCAATCTTCCCGTTGACTAATAAAGTCAATGGTGCACGGGATTAGTTTGGCACATATATCAATAAGAAAGGGCTAGTTTGACACTTTCTTATTTTGTAGGATTATATTGATACACTAGTGGAGAAATCTATTAAAGGCAGCATTCAAAGGTAGTTCCGCTAAATTTTTGAGGAACCGCCTTTCGGCGACGGTTCGGAGCTCGGAACCTGGTGTTTCTGGATGCCTTTGAATCAAAGGCATTTCAAGTTCTTTGGAAAGTGGTTATCAAAGAACCGCCTTCCATTAGTATGAATCAAAGACAGTTCAATATACAACCAACTTTAATTGGGTACATTTAAAAGCGGTTGTGCAAAAATAAATTCTATTCTAAATAGTTCTGATATCGGAACTAGGATATGAAACTGGTTCTGAGTCAGAAACCTTCATGGTTCATCCCTCCTGAAAGGCCGAATGAAGTTTCGGGACCGTAACTTCCTCTGCTCGCAGTTCCGAGTTAAGAACCAATTCTAGTTCTTTGTGCTTTGTGCTTTGTGCTTTGTGCTTTGTGCTTCGTAGATGGTGAGTTCCCTTATTGGAACTAATTAAAACGGGAAGTATATGTTTGGCCGTTTGATGGAAAATAATAAGAGAAGCATTTGTGAAGTGAATTTACCAACTCTTTGGGGTGTCTTGTGAAACTAATCTTGAAGGTATGTTCAACTCTGTCACTTATTTTAATTCATTTAATTTAATGGGTTGATTAATTTAACATTAGAAATGGGTTGATTTAGGTTTATGTTTGAATTTTTTTGAATGGAAATGTGTTGTGTGGCCTAATAGGTTTAAACCACACTCCTTTGTAGGTACGTATGTCGGCACATTTCATTGATAGAATTGAACTCTTTGGTAGCGATCTTAAGAACTCACCAGATTATATTCCCTTGGTAGAATAATTTCTTTTGTTGGCTTTCGAACACACCTCACATAACGGTGCGGTGTTGGCACGTTGCCCATGTAAGGATTGTTAGAATGATGCATATGTTAGGAGAAAGAAGTTGCGTGAACATATTATAATGCGAGATTTTCAAACTAGTTATACTCATTGGATATGGCACGGAGAGGTTGTCACGGATATTGGCAAAGATGTTAAAACTAAAGAAGGGATTGATTTAGAGGAGACGGTGAATTTGATGAGATCGTACGTGGTGGATGTTGCTAGAGAATTTCATGGTAAACCTGAGGCCCTAGAAGCATTGATTAATGACAAGAAGATGACATTGTATGATGGGTCCAAACATTCTATTTTGAGCGCTACCTTGAGGATAATGAATTTGAATGTGAAATATGGGTGGACCGATAAAGGGTTGATTGAGACAATTGAATTGCTAAGGGAATTGCTTCTAGATGGTAATCTTATGCCCGATAGATCGTATGCCGCAAAAAGGATTCTCTATCCAATGTGATTGGAATTGGAAAAAAAATCATGCTTGTCCGAATTATTGTATGTTGTACAGAGGGGAGGAGGATGTGGATAGAGAAAATTGTTGTGTGTGTGATGAGTCTCGATACAAGTTTAAGCTAGAAGAAATTGTTGTGGGTGCAGAAGTTGGTTTCATTTCAAAGAAGAAGACCCCCGCTAAAGTTTTGTGGTATCTTTCGATTATTCCATAGTTTAAGAAATTGTTTGCTTGCAAAGAGGATGCTAAGTTTTTGCGCTTATATGAAGATAGAATTAGACCTGGGGATGATGTGATCAGATATGTTGGACTGTGAGCAGTGAAAAAGCTTGATACCCTTTCCCCTGAGTTTGGATTGCAACCTCGATATTTGAGGTTTGGCATATTGTCTGATAGAATGAATCCATTTGATAATATGAGCAGCGCACATAGTTCCTATCTTATAATGTTGGTAATCTACAATCACCCCTCGTGGTTGAAAATGAAATAAAAATATGTGTTGTTATAGACAAAGATTTTGAGCCCCAAACAACCTGGTAATGATATAGATGTTTGTCTTGCTCCCCTTATGGATGATTTGATGACATTGTTCAATGACGGGTCCGGACTTATGATGGTCTTGCGGAAGAGTATTTCACGTTGAAGACTCTGTTGTTCTACATTATAAATGATTTTGCCGCTTACAGAAATTTGTCTGGATATTCGGTGAAGGGGCACTACACGTGTCCCATGTGTGAAAGAGAAACCTCATTTTTTTAATTTAAGAACAAATGTAAAACTGTTTACCAGGGGCATAGACGGTATCTTCCTCAGGGGCACCCCGACATTATGCAAAGAAGTGGTTCCAGGAGAGATCGAGTTACGCCGACCACCCTTACCACTAACGAGTGATCAGGTTTTTGAAAGAGTTAAGGAATTTAAAATGATTTTGGGAAGGGGAAGCAAAAATATTTTGTTGAAGGAAGTTGGAAGAAATGCTCTATTTTTTTCAACTCCCTCACTAGAATGATTTGGATGTCAAACACTGCCTTGATGTAATGCACATCGAGAAAAATTTGTGCAATTCATTGGTTAGTACACTGTTATACTCCTAGGAAAACAAAAGATGGGTTGAAAGCATGGCTTGACATGGTTGATATGGGTATTAAAGAGAGTCTGGGTCCTATTACTGATGGTGATAAGTGTTATCCCCCCTGCATGTTTCTCCATGTCTACTGTAGAGAAGAAATTGTTTTTGCAAGGCCCTGAGTAGCTTGAAGGTGTCAGGAGCTTACTCATCTAACAAAAGTTCATGTGTATTGGTGAAGGAGTTAAAGTTGGTCGCCCTAAAATAACATAATTGCCACAATTTGATGCAGGAGTTGAATTCCATTGTGATAAGGTCGTCTCTCCATTCCCATGTATGATTGTGCATTATTAAGCTTTTTTTGCTCTTCAAGTCTATTTGTTCCAAACGGATTACTGTTGCAAAGCTTGACCGGTTGAAAACCATGATCATTGAAGTACTATGCCGAATGGAGATGTACTTCCCTCCCTCATTTTCTAATATTATAATCCATTTGATTATTCATTTGGTCTGGGAGATCAAGCTATGTGGTCCCGTATTTTTTAGATTGATGTATCCTTTTGAACGGTATATGAAAATTTTCAAACATTTCGTAAAGAACATATAAAAGCCTGATGCAAGTATAGTGTAACGGTATGTGGCAAGTAAGGAAATTGAGTTTTGTACTGAATATTTGAAGAAAGTTGATTCGGTGGAACTTCTGAATTCTAGACACGATGGGCGATTTGATAGACAAGGGGTTCAACAGGGTAAGCTGCTCAGCCCTAGTGCAGAAGATTTATGTGATGCTTATTTGTACATACTTCGGAACTACGATAATGTTATTCTGTATATAGAAATTCACATGAATGAGATATGCGAAGCGCATTCTACATTAAATGAAGCTCGGGTTCTACAACAACACACTAAAACATTTGCTTAGTGGCTTCACGCTCACGTTGGAAGTGGTAAACACCCTGAAATTGTTAGGTGGCTGGAACATAGACCTCTTGGTATGGTCCTTTCATATGGAGGATACAACATCAATTGTTTTATGTTTTCCACGAAATTAGTGGATGATAAGGGTGTTTCCCGAAAACAATGAAGTTTATCTTGATTTAGAGGCACTGCATGTTGGTAGGTCAGGCGACAACAATCTGATTTATGAACATACGTGTTACTTCGGAACCATAGTTGAATTTTATTGCGATAATTTCACCTCTCCCTTCCCATGTAAGATTGTGCATTATAAATATTTGTTTGTTCTTCAAGTCTATTTGTTCCAAACGGATTACTGTTGCAAAGCTTGACCAGTTGAAAACCATGATTATGGAAGTACTAGCCGAATGGAGATGTGCTTCCAGCCCTTATTTTTCAATATTATGGTCCATTTGATTATTCACTTGGTCTGGGAGATCAAGCTATTTGGTCCCATGTATCCTTTTGAACGGTGTATGAAAATTTTCAAAAATTATATGAAGAACATATATAAGCCTGATGCAAGTATTGTGCAACGGTATGTGGCAGGTAAAGTAATTGAATTCTCAACTGAATATTTGAAGGAGTTCGATTCGGTGGGGCTTCTAAATTCTAGACACGAGGGGCGATTAGATAAACAAGGGGTTCAACAAGGTAAACTGCTCAGCCCTAGTGCAGAGGATTTATGTGTTGCCCATTTGTACATACTTCAGAATCACGATGATGTTGTTCTGTATATCAAAATTCATATGAATGAGATACGATAAGTGCATCCTACATTCAATGAAGCTTGATTTTTAAAAACAAAATACTAAAACATTTGCGTCGTGGATTCGCGATCACGTATGGAGTGGTAGACACCATGTAATGGTTAGGTGGCTGGAACATAGACCTCTTGGTATGGTCCTTTCATATGGAGGGTACGACATCAATGATTTTATGTTTTCCACAAAATTAGTGGATGATAAGGGTTTTCCTCCAAAACAATGGAGTTTCTCTTGTTTGAGAGGCACTGCATGTTGGTAGGCCAGGCGACAACAATCTGATTTATGAGCATACGTATTACTTAGGAACTATAGTTGAAATATGGGAGCTTGAATATGTGACAATGCGATTTCTCATATTTAGGTTTGAATGGGTAGATGTTAATAGTGGTCAAAGAACGGAGGACTTGAGATTCACTTTAGTTGACCGAAGACGGTTGGTTTGGAGAGAAGATCCATTCATAGTGGTGGTACAAGATCATCAAGTGTTCTATGTGAAAGACTGGGGTGACCCTAAGTGGGAGATTGTAGTTGAAGGTAAAAGGGCTTTTGTTGGTGAAAATGATTTTGAAGATTTCATTGATTTCAGGACAAATGCTGTTAGCGGTTCAATTGACGATAATATAATGCTTGAAGAAGATGAGGCGAGCTTGCTGGTGCATTTAGGACGGTTGGACCTTGAATCCTTGATGAGGTAATATGGGTTTATGCCCAAGGGAAGATGACCAAAAACAGAAGGAAAGTCAAGAAGAAGTTGCCTAAAAAGAAGAAGAAATCTAGGACATGATGGTAGTAGCAAATATTAGTGTTTTGAGAAAATGATCATTTGATGAGAGCTAGTTCCGAGTCCGGAACTAGTTCGGGACAAGTGGCCCGCAGTGCTTGAATCCCTTGTTTTTCCTTTATTTTGCAAGTCTATATCATAAACCCTTTTAGGTTAATATAATTCACTCTTTCGACTTCACATATTTTTAAAACGTAAAACAAGCACTAAATAAGATAACAATAGACTTTGCACAAATTTAGTCTAACATTGTAGAAATTTAAAAGTCATGAAAATTCAATTAGTCTAGTACAATCACAACCCGAAAAAACAATTTCTGATCGTCTCCTAAACATGGCCTGACACATGTTACACATAAGAGCATCGTTTGAGACGGGGGGTCTTTGACTCTTTAAAGGCTCTTTCGTATGCACATTGCTTCTTTCTTAGCTTCTATGTACTCTCCCTCAATTGGCCCACTTCGTTGCAAACCCATTTGTAGCAATACTTCATGCTCTTGTTAAATTTTGGGACAAATTTCTCTCCAATTAAATTTTACAAATAACAATTAATAAAAAAACTTTACTGTAAAATCAATAGCCAGCCCACCATGAAAAGCCATGAAAAACCATAATAAAATTGTACTGGTCGCCATGAAAAAGTCAACCCGTCCACACCTCGTAAAATTAACGTGATCAAGTTGACATAAGGCAAATTCTTGATTACTCTCTTTGACGTTGCTACCATATCATGTTCTTAAAAATGGCAGGCCGGGATTAATTTTGGCCCCTTAACCACATAGTAGAAAATCATAAGAGTCGAATAATTGGGCTCAGTGATGTGACTGGGAGTGGGTACTATGAACTGAGTTATTATCACGTACACAATACGTTGGTCAATGGTGAGGTTATTAAGACAAAAGGATTCTGATCTACCTAGATTATAAGGATTAAGTTGAAAGTATTTTACACTACAAGCAATTGGGTCAATACTAGGATATTCATCATTAAGTGGGCATTCCCCCCATGATAAATGTCTAAAGGCTCATCCTCCACTTGGGGTAAACATCTTCCAGTCTCTTATAGGGGCAGTCAATTATTTTGTTGATAATCCACCGGCTTATCTCAATATGATGCTCGTTCACCCTAGTCCAATAACTACCAGAACCATCTACCTCATGCAAATTGGCATAAGATTGACATACCTTATCAGAGTAAGAGGGTTCATTTAAAGTAAGAAGTTTAAAAATGTTTTGACCTTGAAATTTGAGAACAGGGTCAGCTAACCCTGTGCTACGTTACACGTTCAGATCTATTATGTAACTATACAACAATTTCCCGGTATCCCTTAAAGCATTGAACCTAGTTTGGGCTTCGAGAAAAACAAACTTTGCTTCGTAGCCCGGGTTCCTTGGTCGCATTCCTCTCGTCAATTTGGACAGACACCCTTGAAACATTGCATAAGGATTTGAAGACAACATCAATCTTATTTCCCATGTGGGTGTGAATTTTAATTTGGGTGAGGCTTGGAGTTCCCCAGTCGGAAATGGATTTAGGGCTTTTAGAATGAACTCGATTTGTTTTTTAATATACAGTTGCATTCGTCCCGAATTCGAAACTCACTCGTGCATAGATTTATGAAGACCGAAATATAGTTCCTAACTTGGAACTATAATCAGACGCAATTATAAAACTTTCCCATTTATTTGTTACAAGCTCGGAACCAATTTCGTGCTTTTAAGTAAAATATTCAAAAAAATGAATTCTAAACGCCATTTGGTCATATTCAGTCCTGAAAATACATCAGAGCTCGGAATCGTAGTTTTTAGCTCGTAATTGACAACTTTGTGATTTCTTTTTTGGCAAAGAAACAATTATGAGTTCGTAAAGGACAATTTCGTGGTTTTGTATTTAGGACAGAAAATGTTAAGAGCTCATAAATATGAGTAAAAAAGTCAAGTAAAAAAACCCTTTCCTAATGGGGACCAGGTTCAGCCCTGAAATTATATCAGAGCTCGAAATTAAGATTCTGAGCACATAACCAAGAAAATCGGCATTTTCAATTTATGTAGGGTAATTTTCCGAGCTCGTAACCAATTCGATATGAATTAAATAACAAACCATTTAAAATATTCTTGGGTTATACATACCAGGTTTAGAACATAAATGATATCAAAGTTCAGAACTGAGGTTCCGAGATCGTAACCAAGAAAATTGGTGTTACCAATTTATGCAGGGTAACCTTCCGAGCTTGTAACTAATTTCGATATGAATTAAATGAAAACCCATTTTAAAAAATTCTTGGGTTATACAGATTAGGTTCAGTCCAAAAATGACATTAGAGCTCAGAACCTTAGTTCTGAGCTCGTAACAGGCCTACTTCGGACTACTTTGTTAACTAATCAATAAATGGTTATGATTTCTGAACTTATTCGAGGCTGTAATTATAGAGTACTGAAAGAGTTCATCTGTCATAACTCTTTCTTTAACTTTGGTTATCTCATGAAAACCAACCGTTGTGATTGAACAAATGTACGTACTTGTCATGCCAATCACGCAACCAAATGGGTGACAACATCTTAAATATAAATTACTAATCACAATGATCTAACTAAATGTGAAATAATTATCCAAAATGCAACATATTTCATATCCTACTTGTTACTTCCAAAAAAACACAAAAAAAATGTTCAAAACTTGCCGAACTCTCATCATAACTTCATCTAGATATTGTCTCTAGGGATCTTCGACAATTATTACTTCAATTTCAGATTTTGTCTTCTCATGCTCCGCATCTTCATCCTCACCTTCTTCAACCTCGGTCTCATCATCCTCCGAATACCCAAGTTTAAAGTTTGGCATACCCTCGTCGTCACTAAGCTCAATGTGGAGTCCACTGGATTCAATAAATTTGTCATGTCCAGCTTCAGCCACTGCTAGTTCTGTATTATCGGCGCTAACTTCACTTCGAAGGCACGGCATGTACCTTTTGAAGTTAGTCATCCACGAACATCGGCTACCTACAAAATACAACCTCAAGTTATGAAATACAGATTATGAAAAGTAAAAGAAATAAAATATTTACTATAATTTAAACACTTTCACTACTCACAAGATGAAGATGCCTTTGCCCTCCCCATTGCGGCGTCCCTCCCTCTCTTCGCTCCCTAGCGGATGACCTGGGTATTGTGCGCTGGACATATCTATTGACTTCGTTCAAGATCAAATGTTTATGGTCGAACCAAGCCCCATCATAGTACTCCAAATGCAAAAGCTTATTTACAGGAAAAACCGTCCACTTCTTAATCAACGTCGTGATCAATCCACCATACGGAATATCTTTCTTCTTACCCGCCGCGGTCTTCAACACATACATTAAAATTATTTATCATGGGTTAAGCTTTACACCCTTCATCACGTAGTAGAATATCATGAGGTTCCCAATTGTAGGCTCGCATGCATGGTCACCCGACGATAGGACATTTTAACAAAGACACTCATAGACTAATCTATCCTCAATAGACAATACCCCCACATCATAGCTCTCAGCCTGCCCTGGTGCCGAACTCAACTTACCAAACTACTTCTTAGCCATAGCAAATGGGCTCAACGGGGTCAACCCGGGCCAATTATGTTGATTGAAAATTTCAATTGGTCCATCATCAGCAACATGCCTCAATTTACTAGGGTCTGTGTACGGGCAACCTAGTGCATCATTAATAGAGCACTTGGTGACGGGTATTGTGACACCAAATACCATTGCGTGATCCTTATTGTTACTACCCTATCCTAAATTAGCATAAAATTGTAGGACCTCATCGTAGGGGACATGCTCATCTAACAACAGCAACTTATCGAAACTTGGGGGCTCAAATTTCTTAATCAAATTTCCTACGTGTAGTGGCTCAACATCCGGTGCATGAATAACCTTAGGTTTCATGCATTTTCTATGATGGAAGTCGATATACCTTTGTTTGGCACTTCCATGAAGTTTCTCAATAGGAACGATGAAGTTTCTCAGTAGGAACGATGAAGTTTCTCAATAGGAACCTTAAAGGAACGATGAAGTTTCTCAATAGGAACTTGTTCGCCGATAATGATTCCGAGTTCAGAACTCTTTTATGGTTTTTAGAAGATACAGAGCATTAAAGGTGGTTTTCAATTGAGTAATTAATACCCATTTGTTTTGAGCACGAGTTCCCTCCCATTTTCTCCCCCAAAAACCCTTCCCAAACTTTGTTCCACAAAATTCTTCATAAATCTCTCCTAAATTCTTACTTGCTACGCTATACAACCCAAAGAGCTTGGGTTTTGCTTAGGGTTAATGATTGTTCATAGGTAGACTAATGTCATAGATAAGGACTCGAGAAGAACCATCGAGTACACACAAAGGAATTTATGATACATTAGGCAATGAAGATGATGAAGAAGAGAGGTCGGAGGAGGTTGTGATTGCTAGAACACATTGTAGGACTTTAGAACGTAGAATTTCTTGGAAGGAATCAGCTTTGTTAATATTCAATTAATTGGGAAATGTTTGTCTGATAGTGTGCTAAGTGGTCTAGTTGGGTAGGGAAGTTGGTAGGACAAGGGTAGACATCAAGTATGATAATTGGCATGAGGTCATTAAAGAATGCAAAGACGTCCTTTAAACAGAGTGCAAGGTACCTACTAGCATATCTTAATTTAATTATGTTTTTACCATTTTCAAGTTCATATAAAGTTTTATTTAATTGAAGTAGATGTATGTGATCATGACTGGAACTAATTTTTATAGAGGCAGTTCGAAATCGATTGTCCGGATTTGGATGATTTGAAGAAGAAAGAAATGGCCATGATGACAAGGGTGATCATCCATGGTTAACTTATACACATATTCAAACAGAAAGTTGGAAAATTCATAAGAGAAGAACCTTGGATAATTAGGAAAATGCAAGTAATTCAAACTATTTTTTATTAGTCCCTTAATATAACATTCCTTTAGTTTTTACATACTTATGCCATCTTAACATAGAGTATGAGGATGTAAAAATGAAGTAATGCATTAAAAAACAAAACACCCCATCGGAAAATCGGGGGTGGATATGGATTAGCGATCCTCGAATTAGTGAAAGAACATTTTGAAAGGGATGTTCAAATTGCCATCGCGGGGAAGGGGAGGGAGACGAAAGACGAGGTGAGGTCATCAATCACACCAGTCAATGTGAATGAGATCGATAAGTGTGATCTCTTCTTGAAGAGCCGACAAAACATAAATGATGGATACATTAAAGCTTTGGTAATTGAAGTCACGGAACTAGTGGTAAGACCGTATTTATTACTTCTAACTTTAATTGGGTCTATTTTAAATTTAATTATTGTTCATAGAACTATAATTTTTCCTTAGGCAAAGTTAAACCAATTGGAGGGTCGATTGATTCTATCGGGTTAGCACGAGATCCTTCGTGAGGCTACAAGTAAACCTAACCATCTGGGTCATGCTAGGGGAGTGGGATCATTTTTGTCACAAAGAGAGGCATTTAGGATTGTGCGATCCTGCAATAGGGCTAAACCATAGAGACTCCACGTGTTGCAAAAGGAATCTGTTATTAGAGACAAGAAGATAGAGCAACAAGAAGAATTCATTCGAAGTTTGATCGAGCACACCTGGCTCCCGCTATCTGAAAATTGTGATTTGACACCCGGTTGCATGCCACTGTCTAGAGGATCACGACACTCACTAGGAGAAGTTGAGATGAACTGATAACCCATTCTAGATTGCCCAACAATTGAAGACAATAACATTGTCAAAGCCATCGTGTCGTCCAAAAACAAGGTTGGTTGATTTAAATGATTTCATTGATAAGTATTTGGCTAAATATTTATTTTATATATGTATGTTCTCCCTTATAATATAGACATCGAATTTCTGTGAGCCATACATTGATCAAGGTGAAAATGGCAGGCCAACACGAGCCGGTGTGACATCATCATTTTGTTCTAATTGGTGATGGCATTTGTAGAGTTTCAATAGAGAACCCCAAGGTGCTCAAAGCCCTATTACCAATTCTGGATTAGCACTACAAGCGAGTGGGATCCGCTCAGTGAATGTATCTTCTTTGACCCTGTCGCCTTATTTATGCGGACCCGGTTAAAGATAGTCATTTGAATGAGACACCAATTACAACATCTAAACCGGTCGTTGAAGTGTCAAAGAATACAAACCCACCCCCTATCACCCGGACACAGGTTATTAATGAGTCACCGCATTTTGTGAGGGTCTTGTATGATTTCATGGCCAAACACTAATGGAACTCAACATACTTATTCTCGAAATATGATTGTGTTTTCAGTCAAAAGCGAGAAATCATCGCATCATGGATTAATTTTGAAGACCTATGGAGCTGTGACCAAGTGAACCAAACAATAATGTCCCTATTCTTATTGTAAGTCATATAGCATTTCGTTTTGTTTAGATTTTCAATAATTACTGACCATTTCCTAATTGATAGATCTGATTTCATTTGGAAGGTACATGATTAATTTTCTAACCAAAAGAACAAGGGTTGGATTAGGTATTTGTGCCAGATGTTTACTCAAGAAATCGGGTGTACTGTTCAAGAGAGGGTCGACTACATCCGCAAAGGTTTAGGATGTACTGATAAAAAATTATTCGTTTCACCATCTATTGAAAGCTGATGGATACACACTCATATCATTTAAGCTAATCCATTAATGCATTATATATATATATATATATATATATATATATATATTTACATATCCTGTAGAGACCATTGGAGATTAATATTTATTATCCTCGACAAGAAGCGCGTTTAATGGATAGATCTTCTTCACTTCAAGACATCCGAGTCATTCGTTAATTTTTTGAAAACTCTATCATTGGTCTGGAGAGTAATGGTAATGAGGGTTTAGACCTAATACAAATCAGGGTGTTATTCTATTTTCATGTTGTGATATATTATTTATTCATCACTTATTATAATTAATTGTTACTAATTTAAATTTTATTTATTAGTACAAGAAACAAGTAAGGACATGGGAATGCTGCTATTACATAATGCTATACGCAGTGGAATGTGTCCAACATGTGTGTGAGAATTACCTAGAAATCGACTAAGTGAAAACTGAGATAATTCCTTCCATATTTTTGTAAGCAACGTAGGATGTCGTTCCATTTCTAACATTGTTACTATTTTTGTTTCACAAATTTTTCAAGAGGTGTTCAAGCCGCATTCACAAGATGATATCAACAGTGCAATAATTGCTTGGATAGGTATCTTGTGTACTCCCGTTCCCCTTCAATTGGGAATCCAAATGTGGTATTATGAGAAACTACTATATGATGACATAGGTGTGGGGAATAGATTTTTGGTGAATTGTATTCCAATATGTAGATTGTCGCTTTCCTAGTATAGTTCATATATTTTTTTATATCTAGTGTCATTTTTCTTGTATTTTGTACAATCTGGATCGGTTTTACGAGACTTTTTAGAAGCCGATTTATAATGGACGAGGCTGATTTTACAATATTGTCTGATCCCAGTTCCGAGTGCAGAACTCAATTCTGACCAATATAACAAAAATTAACATTGACACATTTATAAGTTACTCCATCGAAACGTCCCTTGCAGAACCACTTTCTGAACTCGGAACTGGTAATGCAAAAATTACAATCCCTAGCCAATTGCCCGTGCATGTCCAGATTGACGCCCGATGGAGGAACATAATATTAAGCCCAGAACGACATTCCGAGTCAGAAACATGTACAACATTCCAAGCTCGTAACTGAATATACACTTCGAGTCTCGTAGTAATAGTTCCGCACTCAGAACTGCATAGGGAGTCTGAGACTAGGATAATAAGTTCCACACTCTGCATAACATAGGGAGTCCGAGTCACAGATCAACAGTTTTCGAGCTCTGAGCTAATTAAAGGCGGTTCCAGAACAAGGAACAATGACGATTCATAACCGCCTTTAATGATGACCTTTCAAATGCGGTTCCCGAAACTGTCTTTGATAGCAGAGGATCAAAGGAATGACCATAAAAGTCACTCCTAAAGTGACTTCTTTGGTTCGAATGAACCGCCTTTAATAGGCATGTTCTCCACTAGTGACATTTTAAACCAAAATATAGGGTTATTTTATCACTTTTCTCTTCTTCTTTTTTTCTAATGTTTCCATATAGGTGTGGGGGGTTTAGATTTCCTACTTTACACTTCCCTTTATGATCTATTATCTCTTTTTTCTAGCATGATTCTTTAATGAAGTCTAATAGTGTCCTTTAGCAAAAAGGTGAAACTAAAAAGATAACTTTTTAAAAAAATGAGTGACTTTTTTTGTTGTTAAAGGATCAGAGGGAGTTTATAAAACTTACTGGAAACTTAGTTGGTCTAAACTCTAAAAAGGCCTATGCCAAATCAACACTAACAACCAAAAATGATGCGAAATCATCCCGACGAACTAAGAGAATTTATAAGTTGTTTTGCTTATAAACAAAACAATTCTTTTTTTGTGTGTTTGGTGAGGGCATATCCAATGCTATGAGCCTCTCCCATGAATATCGTAGCCACGCGTCAAATTGTAATACGACTGCGGTATTACGTATTTAGATATGTTTAGTTTTAGAAACATTATTCTCCAACACAAAAGTGGTAGTTGCAAACATTTTCTTACTTCCACAAAATATTTAATCAATAATTGTAATATTTTATATAAACACCTATTATTACTACTTGTACTAATTATATTCCTGAAGTGTTTGTAATTATAAATAAATATTTAAAATATATATCATTTCGTTTTAAACACTCGATAACGTTAAAGTACAAATTCTATTATTGCATACTAGAAAACTAAAATAAAAATATATATTTAATTATCAAATTTAAATAATATTTAAATTCTTAAATAAACTATTTAATATACATGCACTATTATTTATATCATAATTTATCACTATATTATTAATTTTTATTTTTAATATATTAATATCAAATATAATCATATAACTTAATTGGTTGAGGGTAAAAAATAAATATCAAAAATTAAAATTAACACACTTTGTTTATTTCATTTATTTATAAAATTTTAAAATCTTAATTTTAAAATGATTTAATCAAGTTTTGATTGAGTATTAAAACTTTTGTTATAAATTTTACTAGGATTAAATACGGTAAATTTACAACGTAAATAATAAAATAATTGTCCAAAATGTATACGTGTCAAAGCGAGAGTTTCAATATGGGGGTCTGAATACATAATCTCTATTAGACAGGGTCAATTAAAAATACATCACATCATATTCGAGGCTTCAAATGACTCTCGCATTGGAGGCATTTTTTCATTAGTGAGTCTCTTTGTATTATGTGACAATCAACATTCACCCAACTGATTCCCGCATTGGAGATGCTCTTAAGCGACTCTATAAACAAGATTTAGGGTTATTTTTATGTGTCATATTATATTAGGTCACTTTTTAATGTCCTGATTACATATTTATTGGGACGTTTAATTTATAAGCGTCGTAATATACATCAATTATGACATTTATGAATGTCCCAATAGTTTTAATATTGCATTGCTTTGTAATGATCTAATTATATATGTGTGTGTATATATATATGGACAATTTTAATAGAGTGGATCTCCACACAGGCGGACAATTTTATATACATAAGGCTATGAACATGCCACTTATTTTTTTACCTTATACACTTTATTTGTTAAATTACATACTAAATTTAAAATTTTAGAAAATATTTTTTATATTATATGTTTTAATATTTTCACTTTCAAATACATACTATTACTTGTTTTAACTTTTAAAATACAATATTTGAATTTTATAAAAAATACAACATTTAAGGTACAAACCACTGTGGACTGTCCATAAATTTATGGAAATGTCGCCCTTCCTGAGACTTTCTTATTTTAATATGTGTCACACAATATTAAGACGTTTAATTTTACAAGCGTTCTAATATACACTTGTTATGACGCTTCTTATAAAGGTGTCCCTATATAAGTGTCCTAATAGGCTCCTTTTATTGTAGTGACATAGTGATATTGATGTGTGCATGATACACTCCTTTCGGCCAAGTGGTCATATTTTTACAGGAACAAGTTCAAATTCCGATTACGATATTACAGTTTTTATTGGATTATAAATCTATAATAGTAATTTTGATAGAAATTGATTAATTATTACTAGGTGAGTTGGATGTCAATTCGACTTATTGTAATCACTAATGACATTTCCCCCAAAAACCTATTAATGATTATTTTGAAAAGAAAACAAAATTGAATGTGCTAAGCAGGGGCGGAACCAGGGGGAGCGAGGGGGTTCTGGCGCCACCCCTAGGATCCGGTGGCCCAGAATTTAG
>JAULKM010125433.1:0-20247 GCA_032355605.1 Rubia tinctorum | reverse complement strand
TCTTCTTAAGTTCTTCATTATGAAGGCGATCAATCAAACCATTCAATGCAGCATCTCTAAGCTTCATTCTTGACCTTTTCATAGGACCAATCATGTTGCTTAGAGGATCACGAACATAACCCTTAAATGTTTGATCAAGACGTGAAATGTCTTCATTTATGGTGGTAGTCGTATCCTGATCTCCATCACTAGGGCATCTTATGCAAGGTGTTTGCAACCATCCTGGCAGCAGGAGCTAGGGTGTGGTTCAAGAACCTGGAGGATGAGATAATTGCAAGTTTCCGTTAGCTGGAGCAGAAGTTCCTAACTCATTTCATACAGAGAAAGAAGTTCCAAAAGATAAGGTCTGAGTTGATTGCCATTAGGAAGAAGCTAGCAGAGACATTGTCAACGTATTGGGAGCAATTAAACGATGAGGCAAACCAGGTGGAGGAGAGAAACAGTCAGTTTCTCATTGACACGTTTATAAACGGCTTAAGGCTTGAGTTGTTACTGAGGGACTACACTCTGGATCCTCCAGGGATGATCGACGAGTTAATGAAGAGATTTAAAAAATTTATCAAGACAAACTTAGCCAACAATAGAAGAAAGGAAACACAGGGTGGTCACAAGCACTGGAAGACTGATGTAGGAGTAGATGGGAAAACAAGAAAAGATGGGAGTGCCAGGATAGGCACCCAGGATATGCCCATCAGGTTTAACAGGTTGGAAAGGGTATTTAAACTGCTCATCAAAACATCCAAAGAAATCTTTACCATGTGCGTAGGGAAATGCATAGTAGATGTGCCCACAAGGATGAAGAAGAAGCCCAGCAAGAGAGATAAGTCCCAGTTTTGTGATTACCATGACGATCATGGTCACAACACAAATAACTGCATCCATTTCAAGTATAATATAGCAGACTGTGTGCAGAGTGGTGAGTTGGCCTACTTGGAAAAAATTGCAAAGACCCACTACAATGCCATGTACCCGAACAAGAATGGATATAGAGGATCCCCAGACTGCAGGACGAGCGTGGCAGAGCAAGAAGCCCCGACAGGGAGTTGAGGTGGGATAGAGGAAATGAAGTTTCTAGAGACGGGATGGGGGAAGAGCGAGGCAAAATGCATAGGGAAGACACCCCGCTGTTACGGCATTACCCTTGGTCCCTTCCCCATTGCGGGCCGACCCACTCAACGTAATGCTGAGAATACTCTTGCTCCAAGATCCTTGTAATATATAGTCTTTCAGTGCTTGTAAATTACTTGTTTTCTAGTTCTAGTGCCAGGCGGCTAAGAGGCACAGGTCTGCAATACCTATTAGCTTTTACTTCTTTTGTTCTTGTACCAGGTACTTCCAATTACTTCTGTACAACATATATGTGGAGTAATGAACTTTATACTTGGTTACCTATTTTGCAATATAAGCTAGATTGAGCTTTCGCTCCACCAATTCATTCGTTTCTACTTGTATTGCGTCACAAGTACAACAGTGCAGACACCCTATTCGAGTGTTTGTGTTTGCTGCTTCATTCTAGTTTCACCTAGTGCTTCACGTCTCTCTAAAGGCCTGGTGTGCTATCCAGCCACCCAGTGAGTGCGACGTCCGTGGAGTCTAGGAGGAGTCTATGCATTCTAGCATTGATCTTTTCATGGTTCTCCAGACCTAATAGGGGAGACCCCGTGACACCGGGGAGGATGTTAGGATAGCAGCAGTGACAAACATATTTTCCATCATAGACAGAAGCGCTGGAGAAAGGAATAGGTCTCAATGAAAAGCAAACTGCAGGCAAACACCGCAACCAACGCCGAAAAACATGAAGCTCTGTGAAAACAAAGCAATAACGTTTGATGCCAATGGCCCGATACCAAACAAGTCGGCTGGTGGTGATACGGTGGTGATAACAGTCAGGTTGATGGAAAAAGGATTCATCACGCATATGTAGATATTGGAACTTCCACAGAAATCACATATTGGCACTTCTCGAGAAGTTGGGTGTGAACATGAAGAGAATGTTAGAGCTAACGAATATCCTGCTGGTAGATTTTACAAACAGAATAATATGGCCAAAAGGAACCATACTCCTTCCGGTAACGGTGGGAGAAGGAGATTGGGGCAAAACCGTGAACATAGAGTTCATAGATGTGAAGGCGAACAACTCGTATAGTCTGATACTAGGCAGACCGGCGTTGGCACTGTTGAAAGGGCTAGTGTTAACAATGCACTTGCTCTTAAAATTCCCAACCAGGGGAGGAATAGCCACGGTCAAAAGAGATTAACAAAAATCGAGGTAATTTCATGGAATCTCCCTCAGTAAGCGCCAGCGGGAGGACGAAGGTGAAAACCACGCGAGGCTGGTTAATAAGGCCATGCCTGTGAGGATGATTACAAGCAGAGAAGACCTGTCAGAGCTAGGCGCAAAATTGGAAGTTGTACAATTAAGTGAAGACCAATCAGTGTAGTAAGAACATCCCTCCCATCAGGTGAAAAGGGAGTTGTAAAGGTGTGTAAAAACAAGTGAGCATTTTCCTGGAAGCCGGAAGACATGATTGGGGATCCAAAGGAAATGGGCTATTACGAGCTGAGAGTGGACCCATCTCATAAGCCCATCAAACAGAAGCGGGGGATGCTCTGCAGAAAGAGAAATGAGGTGGTGAACAGGCAGGTGAGCCAACTTATTGCTGCGGGGATCCTGCAAGAAATCCCCTACCCAACCTGGCTGGCTAACCCTGTTTTGGTGAAGAAGGCAGACAAAAGCTGGAGGATGTGCGCGGATTACACGGATCTGAACAAGGCATGCCCCAAGGATTTTTACCCACTGCCGGTCATTGATCAATAGGTAGATGTCCTTACCATCAACCCAATTAAATGTTTTCTTAATGCATATAAGGAATACCATCAGATCCCCATGTTGTAATGTGATATCGAAAAAGCTTCTTTTATATATGAGAATGGAGCCTTTAGCTACCGAATGATGCCCTTTGGCCTGAGAAATATCGGGGCCACATATCAAAGGGTGATGGACATGATCCTCTAGGAACAGATTGGAAGAAAGCTAGAAGTATATGTGGATGACATGGTGATAAAGAGCAATTTGTATGAAACCTTTGTGGAAAATGTCAGGAAGATCCTGGTACAGTTCAGAGAGATAGGGATGAAGTTTAATCCAAACAATTGTCAGTTCGAAGTGGGCGGAAATTTTTGGGACACAAAGCTTTGAATGAGGGGCTGCAGGAAAACTCCAAGAAAATAAGAGCAATTATGGGAATGAAATCGCAAGGCATGGTCAAGGAGGTACAGATCCTGAACGGGAAGCTGGCAGCCATGAACCGCTTCATGTCCTGATCAGCGGAGAAATCACTTCCTTTCTTCAAAATACTGAAAGAATGTGTGGATCGAAAATGGGTGGTACAATGGGGGGAACTGGAAGAGAAGGCATTTGAGGAGCTGAATACCTATCTAAATGATCTTCCGACCTTAACCAGCCTAAAAAATGGAGAAACCTTGTACCTATATATAGCAACGAGTGTGAAAGAAGTTAGAAGTGTGTTGGTTAGAGAGGAAAATAAAGTGCAACGACCTATGTATTTTTGAGCTAGGCCCTTCAGGTCCTGGGACAAGGGTACACAAGTCAGGAGAAGCGCTCCTTAGATTTGGTCTATACAGCGAGAAGGCTAAGGTATTATTTACAGGCACACCCTGTGATAGTATTGAAAATTCAGCCACTGAAGGTGATACTGACCAATTTGGTGGCTTTAAAAAGACTGGTGAAGTAAGAATTCTAAGTTGGAGAGCACTCCATTGAATATGCACTAAGGAAAGCAATAAATGAGCATATATTGGTGAATATTCTGGAAAAAATGCCCAAGGAAATAATGATGAAAGCAGTGGAAGAAGAGCGGAGTCTCGTCCAGGCTGCGGGCCAAGGAGAACTGATAGGGACAGATGTGCGGAAATTGTACTTGGACGGAGCATTCAGAGAAACGAGAGAAAATGCAGGCCTAGTGATATAGACCTGGCTGGTGTAGAGTCAACTTACGCCCTACGTTTCAAGTTCCCAACTTTAAATAATGAAGCAGAGTACTAAGAGCTTATAGCGGGCATGGAGATAAGTAGAAATTTGGGAGCAAAGAAATGGCAAGCCCATGAAGACTCGATGTTGGTGGGCAATCAGTACAATGGGTAATGTGCTTCCAAGGAGCCGATGATGATGAGGTACAGGGAGAAAGCCAGGAGCTTGGCGTCTAAGTTTGAATATTTTTACATCACCAAAGTCCTGAGGTCACAGAATACAAGAGCAAATGCGTTAAGTAAACTAGCATCCTCAGTGCATGCGCACTTGGCTAAGTTTGTGTTGGTGCAAGAGCTGGCATGTGGGTCGATAGATGTAGGACAAGTAGGAGCTATACAAAATACTATAGCTAACTGGAAAACACCTATCTGGAACTATCTGGAAGTATCTGGAACATGAAACACTGACAGCAGATTATAAATAGGTAAGAGCAGTTAAGAGAAAGGCATTGCAGTATGCTGTGAAGAACGACCTATTGTACAAAAGGGGTTACACGAAGTCGTGGCTTAGGTGCGCTGAGCCCGAGCTAGCAGACACGGTCCTAAGAGAAATATATAATGGGAGTTGTGGAAGTCACCAAGGGTTGCGTTGTAGGCATTACAAGTAGGTTACAACTGGCCGACCATGAGAGCAGATTCAGAAAAATGGTCAAAGAATGTCATAGATGCCAAGAACACACCAAGGTGCAGAGGCTCCCTGCAGAGTGAATGCTCAGCATAAGATCCACCTGGCCCTTTGCCAAATGGGGAATTGACATTGCAGGGCCATTTCTCGAGGCAGCAGGGAGAAAGAGGTTCATGTTGGTAGCGATAGACTACTTCAGAAAGTGGGTAAAAGTTGAGGCTATAGCAAGTATAACGGGGAAGAGGATTACAAACTTCGCTTGGAGAAGCATAATGTGCAGGTTCGGTATCCCACCGGTAATAATGAGCGACAACGGATAGTAGTTCACTAATGAACCCTTCAAGTTGTGGTTCACTGGCCTGAGCATAAGGCAACAGTTCACGTCTGTAGCTCACCCACATGCAAATGGGCAAACAGAATAATAGTTCAGGGATTGAAGAGAAGGCTAGATCAAGCAAATGGATGATGGGAGGAAGAGCTGGTAAGTGTTCTTTGGGTATACAAAACCATGCCCAGAACTTCTACAGGGAAGTTCTCTTATAGGCTGTGCTTCAGAATGGAGGCTATAATTCCTCCAAAAATCGATGTGCCCAGTAGAAGAGTAACGAAGTCGATGAACCAAGATGAAAATGATCAATCGATTAAAGAAACTTGGAAGAGCGAGATTAGCTCTGGTAGAAAGTAGCGTTGAAAAAAGCTATGTACAAGTCTTGGATGGAGTAGCATTACAACAGTAAGGTCCAGGTCAGATCCTTGAAAGTGGGAGACCCCGTACTGAGGGAAAATGAGGCGAGCAGAGCTTGTGTTCAGAAAAAGCTAGATGTGGAATGGGAAGGCCCATACAAGGTGGCCAAAATGCTGGGGAGGGAGCATACAAAGCGGAGACGCTAGACAGAAGGCCAATCCCCCGCACCTGGAACATCGCCAGCTTGAGAATTACTATGCTTGAATAGCAGTAACTTTAAATATGTATGGGACCTGTAGTCGAACAGTTTAATATGTTGACAGACGAGATGGATTCTTGAAGGGATCAAATATTTTGCAACTCAATAAGGGGTATGATCCTAAGGAAATCCTGGACTGTGCCCTTATCTTTTTTGTTGTTTCTTGTAATGACAATGCAGGGGAGAAAAATAGCCAAATCCAAATTGTTGATTGAGCCTGACCCAGGCTAAAATTGCAATCCTGGATCCAATAGCCAGCAAAATTGCAAAGGAAAAAGCTCTGGGCACAACCATAGCCGTCGAGTAATGAGCCTAACCCAGGCCAAAATTGAAATCTTGGCTCCAACAACCAGCAAAATTGCAGGTCGGGTCCCAAAAGACAAAGGAAAAAGCTCTGACCATAACTATAGTCATCGAGTTATAAGCTTAACCCAGGCCCAAATTGCAATCCTTGCTCCAATAACCAGCAAAATTGCAGGGCGGGTCCAAACAAGCAAAGTAAAAAAGCTCTGGTCACAACCATAGCCGTCGAATAATGAGCCTGGTTGAGGCCAAAATTACAATCCTAGTTCCAACAACCATCAAAATTGCAGTCCTAGTTCCAACAACCATCAAAATTGCAAAAATAGCAAGGAAAACTAAAACATAAAAGCAGGCAGTACAAACGTTGTAAAGACATCATTTGAAAGGGGGAAGACACACCCCAAAACAATACATGTCGAGAAGGGGGAAGATACACCCAAAAAAATATATTTTTCAGATCCCTCGGCTGGGGAATACACAACAATCAAGGAAAAGAAAATAGTAGTTCACAATTCTAAATGAACGAAACAAAGCCTTCAAGGCTTCCCAACATCACAAGCAACCTGATCTCCACCTTCTGTAGCCCTCTCAACAATGCCAGCACCGTCAAAAGCTTAAGCTTCACCCCATGGTCTGGTCAGTATGGTCATCATCTTAATGAGGTCCACTGGCAAAATGCGCGTGTAACTCAACATGAGCATTGTCCAGATTCCAGCAGTCAATCTCGTCCAGTGTCATGCCGGGATGCATCTTGGCGAAGTACTCGGTAAAATTTTGTTCACGAAAAGGATTAAAAGTATTACCAAGGCTAACCCACAGCTGGTCTTCATCCTCAATCCAAGAGTAAAATTAAATAGCTTTCATCAATACATCGCTCAGCATCTTGGAGACCTTATTACTCTACACAACGAGAGGGTAAAGGCTCAAGAAGCTGCGCGTAAAGGCCCAATCTCGGAAGGCTCTCAGCTCAGCAATATTACCTTCAGCATGGGACAAGAAGGTTTGTAGGGAACCGGTAACCCCTTTCTCCAGCTAGAGATCCTGCTTTAGTTTTTTGACACGTCCCACCTTGGCTTTCAAGGAGTCAAGCTCGCGCTTGAGCTCACTATTCCTAGCCTATAGGCTGTCAAGCTCCTCCTGCATGGCCCTGGCAGAGCATAGGACATGAAAAAAACCAAGGGCGAAAAGAAAGATTATGAAGCGTTGGTCCAGAGAGAAAAAGACAAGAGACCAACGAGGAGAAACTTATCTCAAGGACACCAATGCAGAATGGTCAGCGAGGGAATTAGATCCATCCACATTAAGCGGCCACTCCTGCAACCAAGCATTGAAATGTGGAAAAGGCAAAGCCTTGAGATGAATTTGGTCTGAGCCGCAGTACTATGCAGGGTACCTGAAGCAAAACCACCCTGAGAAGAAGAGTCGTGGGCGAATGGAGGTGAGAACGTGACCGCTTAGAAAGGTTGCGAGGCTATGATAACCCTCTTCTGCTGAGCAGCAGGCTGAGAAGATGAGGTCTCAGGAACCACCTCGGGAATTACCTCGAAGAAGGTTTGGCCAATACCGGTCCCATCTTTCTTGATTTTCATCCCAGAGCTACGGTTGGCCTCTTTATTAAGAGGCTCCTCATTAGAGAACTCAGTGTCAGACAAAGTGATGGTTTTAACCTTCTGATCCACGACGCCGGTTGCGTCCTCATTCTGGGAAGGTGGACGAGCACTAGCAGCCCTGCGCGGAAGCTTAGACAGGTTCCCAAGAAAGTTGGTAACTGACTGCTCTGGAAAGAAACAAAAAATAAAGTAAAAGAGTTAGAATGAAGGGGAACATGTAAAGGAAAAAACAAAATCAATACAGTAGACAGATTAAAAAATGCTAAACCTATACCACTCAGGTCAGTGGGGCTATCGCCAGGGGAAATACCATTAGGAAAATAGGGCATGCCAACAGCACGAAGATCAGAATCCCACAAGACGCAGTCACATTTCACTCGCACCATTTCAAGATTATAGATGAGGGCTGCATGGCCTTCGTCTCAGTAGCGCTAGGGCGAGACCCCCGCCCTTTCTCCAGGCTGGCCGGGAAATTCACCCTCCCAGCCCTATCCAAACCTAAGACTAGGTCCTCATCCAAGAATATGAACCACCGTTTCCACTCTACACGAGTAGGGAGGTCAGTCTGAAGCTTAACCCTATCCTACTGGAACTTGAGAAAGGTCCAGTCCTGGGGTATTTTGGCCAAGTGGCAGAAGACTCGAAACAGAGTGAAAGTGGGCTTAATGCGCAGAAGGCGACACAAGACCTTGAAGCCCATAAGGACGTGGATTGAATTAAAAGAGAGGTCAGTCAGCCCTAACTCATAGAAGGCTAGGATGGTCTGGAAGAAGGAAAAAAGGGGAAACTAAGGCAACAATGTTCTAGTGTTTCAAGGTAGATGATGATCATGCCATTGGGCACACGTCACAATAGCGAAGCCTAGAGTGGAGTGATGCTGGACAGTAAAACATAATCGCAAATATCATGAAAGATAACTTCCCCAACATTAAATGCAGCCTTAATCACACCACAAGCCGACCTAAACTCAGGGTTGGTTGTGTCACGGTACGAGTGTTGCTTAGGAAGGAAGACGGTAAAAACCATTTTAACTCAAGAATAAAATGAGAGAAGAAAAGGCGAAGAAAATCAGAGAGGGTACTTGAAGAAGAGTGAGAGGCCACAGAGAAAAAAGAATCAAAGGAGCAAAGAAGGGCGAGGCGGAAACAGAGGAAGATGACGAAAGAATAAAATGATGAAGAACACGAAGAATAGGAAAAAGAGGCTACGAACCCAATAAGTTCTTTGGGAGGCGGAGCAACAGGAGCGTGATATGAACCGCCTGGGGAAAGTGTAAAAATTAAGAGGCTTACATGCAAAAATTGTCAGAAGGAGGATAAGTGACGGACATCCAGTCAGGTAGCGTAACCGTCGAGCTGCACATTAATGATATGACGATGTCACATTCTTGACGGTTCAAAATTGTAAAGCCGTTAAGTTTTCCCTCGTAAAAGAAAGAACTACATGGAAGTAGAGCCCAGGACGCTACCTGCTCCCCGGAGAGCCCAAAATTAGGGAGCGAGGAGGATTGAAGGTGAGATTCAACCCGTCACCTGGGATTGATCCGGTCAACAGGGTTTTGGGCAAGGGAAACTTGATAATGTATGAGCTTGACAACCCAGCTGCACAAGACCACGGCCTAAGGTGCAAGCAGCCCGGTTTAGAACCAACGGTTAGGACGAGAGGTTGGTGAGCAAGACGGGACATGAGTTGTCCCATCAGCCACCAAACAATCATAGTAAGAAGAATAATTATGCAACCAAGTTGAGATTTCATAACCAATACACTATTCACTTAGATATGCTCTGCACGACCAACATGGCTAATCGGATCATCAGAGCAGACACAACCCTGTGCCTGCCTGCCTGACCTTAGTCTGTTTGTGGTGTAGGCTCAGGTGATAGTTGGACCGGAGGAGATCGTAGATAGAAGGATAGCGAATTCCGGCAGTAACTAGAGTCATTTAGTATGACGTAGTTAGAGAAGTTTAGCTAAGTGATGCTCGCATTTGAGATGCTCAAGAGAGCTTCATGAATTATCTCTCAAGATGACCGAACGAAAACAAATAAAGATACTTATTATATTATTGAATCAAGATAATCCAATAAAGTTCTTGTGTAGCGCAGATATATAGGGTAATAACTGTCTTCATCGGATCGGAGGTATGTATGGGAACAGAAATGTAACAAATATTATTTTGACTTTTGTTATCCTGCAAACAATAGCTGTTTTGCAGATAGAAATCTTGTGATTGGTCGTCTCCTGTATTTCAAAATAAGGAAAGTTCATTAGAGTATTCCAGTAAACTAATTGGAGAATGGGATAAATTTTTTAAAAAGGAGTCTTCGTGAAAATGCGTAATCATGCATAATTAATTGATTCATTAATTAAATAGTGATAGTAATTAGTAATTACAAAGGATGAGATTTTACACAGAGCTGATTACTTTCTAATGCTGTAAGACACCACCTCTGCTGGTCCTCCCTTGTTTTGTTGCCTAAGGAACGCTGCAGCTCCTGGAGAATATTTGTGTACATTAATTCCATATACCATGATCACTTTCACATGATATGGGGGAAAAAGTGAAAATTGCAGGTCTAAATTAGTAATCGGTACATATATATACTCCTTCCGTCCCAAGTTAAACTGTATAGAATCATTTTTCACGGTATTGAAAAAACATGTTTGACATTTATTATGTTTAACTATGTAAAATAACTACAAATAAAAAGTTAATATTTAGAAAACTGTTCATTACGATGAATCAAACAATATCCCATATAATAACACTATTGTTTATATATCCATTCGGTCAAAGTTTGACAATGTTGACAAGTCAAATAGTAAAGTTGCCGTTTAAACTTGAACAGGGGGGAAATATAAGTAAAAAAAAAGAAGGGAATGTATGAATACAAACTGTAAGAAATTCGATAGTTGAGCCTGAGAAACCAGGAGAGCCTAGCTGGGGTGCCATTTATACAAACTCGTCCGGTTAGAGAGTCAAGATAGCCAAAGATTTTTGCTTGTCTTCTTACATGGTGGGGGTATAAGGACACCCCAGTATATACTCCATCCATGAAAACCATAAGGAAGATTGGCTCTTCACCAAGTAATTCTTCACAGCATAAACTTGGGATATTCAGGTATTTCACTTCACCAGCTTTAATCCTGAAGATTTTCTGGTACCGATCGGGGCGGGCTGGAGGGATATGGACTCGAATCTCCATATCTACAACCGATCTGTTCTCAAAAGTAGTCATCTTAGCCCCCATCCCTGGCTCTTCACATAGATTAATTTCGTAGCAGCAAGTTCCTTGAAATTGAAATACCCTATGTTACCAACACATGTAGAACGGAATGCGACTCTCTATGGCTAGTTCGTTCACTATAGAAAAGTTCGTCATGACATGGATTGGCGATGATTTTGAAGAACCTAAACTAAATTCTTTTAGTAGTCCCTTTGTCCCAACTGTATTTGCACTGTAATCATTATCACATTGTTCGACCGTTAATAAGTTTACCTAAGCATTATAACGGGAAATAAAAAATTGATAGTTAGAAATTACTTATTGTGGTGAATTGTACAATATCAGTTACGATGATATTATTGTTCATATATTTATTTAAATATGCGCTCAAACTTCAGTTTCAAAAAATTAGAAGTGCAAATAGAGTTGGACAGAGGGAGTAGTCAATTTCAATACCCTTGGCAACAAAGTTTAAATACGGTTATATAATTAGACGGATCAAAATGGTCGGGCCGATGATGACTTTTTTAAGATGAAACCCATATTAATGAGGGAAATGTTTATTATGTTTTCCAAACCAAATACTAACTTTTGTCACTTCAAAAGACCAAACCTTAAAAATGTTTGTACAAAAAGCCTTTAAAAGGCAAAATGGTTGTCTATTGCAAGGCGAAATGCTATTTAGGAAAAAAATTGGTAGTGTTCCCGAATGTAACACCTCCACCCCCTGTGTCGATGTTAAACATTCGGCCAGACTTCCAATTTTTTCCTAAATGGTGATATTCTCCGAGAGACCAAAATATACAAAATGTGGTAGTTTGGTTTATACAAAATATACATGAGTTTGAACACATTGTGCCTTCATTAGTTTTCCAGATAATCTTCCTTCCTTTGAATCTGGTTGAGAGCTTGAAACTTTTTGTACAGGATTGTTCTGTTTCATAGAACCCTTTGCTTTATTCTTCAATTTTTGTACCTCGAAAAAGGTAGTAGAATAGGAGCCTGCTCTTTGAAACCTCTGAATGACTTTTGTTCCTGCAAAACAGAAGAGAGGAGCAGATTCTGTACTAAATATCATGAATACGAATCGAAGCTACTTGCATTTGATCCAAAGAAATCAGTCCTCTAGTTTCCTTGCCTAACTCTAACTAATGATCCGATGACAACTGGAATGCGAAAACTAACATAATAGCAAAACTGAGAGAAACCGATGAAAACACATGGTGAAGGTACCAGAAGCCCTCATTTGTTAGTTTTCAAAAAAAGGGAAGGTTTTGGACGAGATGAACAATTGGAATTCTTGAAGACTTAAGTTATGTTTTTCTTTATGTTTATTGTTTCAATAAATAAAATCTTGATTTTATTTGTAATGTGTGGTGTAGGGTTGGTTTGTTGGTAATTAATGAAACTTATTTTGATGATAGATTATGAATAGTTGAACTTGACTGATGTGGTGATCTCTTGTGTGTTAAACAATGAAAATCTCTGGAAGACCTCCCTTTGATTGAATCCTTTGTTTCTCTAGCATTTGAGCATGCCTCAAAAAATGGCGTTGTACAACATGTTGCCCATTTAAGGATTGTAAGAATGATGTATATTTGGGTAGGAAGAATATGCGCGAGAATCTTATCATGAGATGTTTTCAAACGAGCTATACTCGTTGTATGGTACGGCGAGATTGACACAGGTAACCGTGATGTTCATACAAATAAAGTAGATGATGTTTGGGATGAATCAGATGAAATGGTGAAGGATGTTTCTAGAGCATTCCATGGTAAACCCGAGGTCCTAGCAGCGTTGCATAATGAAAAAAAGATGGCATTGTATGAGGGATCTAAACATTCTATTTTGAGTGATACTTTGCAATTAATGAAATTTGAAGGCAAAATTTGGGTGGACTTATAAAGACATGACTGAGACTCTTCATTTTATAAGGGAATTGTTGCCTGAAGGTAATCTATTCTTGACATATCATATGCCGCAAAAATGATACTTTATGGGATTGGAACTTAAAAAATTCATACATGAATGATTGTATATAGGGGGAGGATAATAAAGCCCTAGATCGAAGTTGTGCATGTGGTGAGTCCCGGTACAAGATGAAGAGTGGTCACATTAAGGTTGGTGCAAAGGATGTATTGAATTTATAAAAAAACTCCGGCTAAAGTTCTATGGTATCTCCCCATCATTCCTCGGTTAAAGAAGTTGCTTGCTTCTAAGGAAGATTTGAATTGTTGTATTGGCATTCTTAAAGAGTTCAACCGGTGGATGACGTTATTAGACATTCTTTTGATGGTGAGCAGTGGAAGAAATTGGATGCTTTGTACCCCGAGTTTTGTTCTGAGCCTCGACATTTGAAATTGGGTCTTTCAACGGATGGGATGAATACTTTTGGTAATATGAGAAGTGCACATAGCTCGTGGCCTGTTATGTTATTCATCTACAATCTTACATCATGGCTAACAAGGATATAAAAGTATGTGTTATCTATGATGATTTAAGGGGCAAAGCAGTCGGGCAATGACATAGACATTTACCTTGCTCCTCCTCTGGTAGACGATTTGTTGACCATGTTCAAATATGGGCATCTGCACATTCAGTGGTAGCAGAGATGAAATTTTCATATTGAAATATTATTGTTTTGTACCATAAATGATTTCCTTGCATATGGTAATTTGTCCGGGTAGTCGGTTAAAGGCAACTTTGCGTGCCCTGTTTTTGAGAGGGATACATCATTTTCTAAATTGAAACATGGTTGCAAGATTTTTTATCGGGGACACAGGCATTTTCTCCTAGTGTGACATCCTTGGCGTTCGGAAAAGAAGTATTTCAACGGGGAAGTTGAGACAAGAGGTCCTCCGTTACCATTACCGGGTGTTGAGGCGTACACAATAATTTAGGGAATTTCTAAATAATTTTTGAAAAGGAAAGAAAAAAATTTCAACTGAAGGCAGTTGGAAGAAATGCTTCATCCTTTTTTTGGCTCTCCAATTGGAAGCATTTGGACACTAGGCATTGTCTTGATGTCATGCACATTGGGAAGAACGTGTGTGGTTCTTTGGTAGGGACACTGTTAAATACCCCTGGTAAAACAAGGGATGGGTTGAAGGCTCGCTTTGACCTTGTTTAAATGGGGATTAAGAAAATTTTAGAACCGGTTAAAAGTGATAATGATTTTACCTCCCTCCTGCATGTTATTCAAAGTTTGGGTCAGAGAACAAATCGTACAATGAGACATTTTGTAGTGTCAAGGTCCCTGGGGGCATATTCGTCTAACATCGGTTCATGTGTCTCCCTCTCAAAGTTGAAGTTGCATGGATTGAAATCTCATGGCTGCCACAACCTCATGCAGGAATTAAATGTCATTGTCATTAGGTCCACATTTCTATTTCATGTTAGATTGTGCATTGCTAAACTTTGTTTGTTCTTCAAGTCCATATGTTCGAAGAGCATTGTTTTTGCAAGGTTGGATCGGTTGCAAACGATGATTGCTGAAGTTTTGTGTCGGATGGAGATGTACTTCCCTTCCATATTTTTTTGACATTATGGTGCATCTGATATAGGAGCTTGATTACATGACAATGAAGGTTCTTGTATTAAAATGTCAATGGTTGGATGTAAACACTGAACAAAGAAGTAAGGAGTTGGGATTCATGTTGGTGTATCACAGTCGAGTCAGGTGGAGGGAAGATCCTTTCATATTGGCCTCACATGCTCATCAAGTATTCCATGTGAAAGATCCAGCGGATTCTCGATGGGAAATTGTTGATGGAGTCAAGCGAGCATTCGTTGAGGAGTTTGAATTGAAAGATATTATTGGATTTTGTCAATAGAATTCTATAGTTAACAACAAGGGTATTTTGCTCGAGGGGGAGGACACGAGTTTTCGGAAATGTTTAGGACGTACAAACCACGATGAAGGAATATGTATTGATGGGCGAGGAAAATTCAGCAAGAGAAAGAAAAAGAAGAAGAAGGCTAAGGAACAAAAGAAGAAGAAATAGGGTCGACATTATGCTTGTATTTTAGAATTTGGGTTTTTTTCCAAAATTATGAAGCTCGGACAGAGTTCCGGAATCAGAACTCTTTCGGCTCTTATGGTTATCTGTGGATTTTGGGAATTTTCAGTAGATACATCTAGTACCAAAATTTAAAAAACTCTTCAATAAATACCACATTGAATTTGAACATAAATAATTTCATCTTAAAAAATTAAACAAAGATGAATCCTTTTCTTCTAACCCATTTTCGAAAGCATAAGCAATGTAGTACTAAAAATGAATAAAACTTGAAATACATTTACAACAAAACATGTCATGTTTGGATAATAGTAGATGGATGAAATGTGCGACTTCAGAGGGACGTCGAAAGCTTAAGACACGGTGCTGAAAAAGATGCCCTATCTCTCTCCATAGCACGTTTACTGCATTCAAGCTTCCAAATCCTCTTTCGCATCCCATCAATTTCATCACGGGCCTAACTATAGCATGCTTTGAATAATTTAATGAACGAGGGATTTGATTCATCTACAAAAGAAGAAGAAGTTTTGTGATAAATTTATCTACATAAATTTAATATATTTAAGAATATGAAAAACATCTACTCTCTTGTACCTTGTTCGGCCCATTGCCTCTTATTTGATTCCACATCATCAGTGGTCTCATGAGCCCACTTATGGTCGAGCAATACCCACTTCTTTTTATCAAAGTACTGCTTGTCGAACAACTTGCATTGCTTCTCTTCCCCTTGAAACTCAAATCCATTAATTTCCCTCAAAATCAAAGTTATGAAATTCCCGTAAGGGAGACTCTTCACCACCCTCTTTGATGTGCCAAGATAAAATCATATGTTTTAAAGATAACATACCCCTCCATGATGTAGTAAAACATCATGGGTGTGGCATAATTTGGCTACGTTATGTGCTCGGATGTGGGTACGAGACATCTACCAATCATGTCATAAACTATGCGCAGGTCGATGATTAAGTTTTTCCTTTGATGCTAGTTGCTCCTTGGTTCGATAAAGCCATTCCTGCTATTTTTCAACATCAAAAAATCTTCTCACAATTAGTTATTTGGTGTCGGAAGCTCCTTCTCCTCCATTCTTAGGGTTTAGAATTTGGGGCGAATGAGATTTCCCATTTTTTAAAATATAATTGTACCAGTTTCGAGCTCGGAACTGGCTGGGTCATTTGAAATGAAATTGTTTCATTTCTATATTGAATCTACAAGAAGACCAGGTTCACTCCGGATTTGTCACCCCCCCCCCTATTCAGAACATCGGTTCAGAGCTCGAAACTTACAACAACATGTAAAAAACAGAAAGAATGGTGAGAATGACCCAAAGTTGCAGGTTAGTTCCAAATTTGTGGCCCTCACTCGGAACCATGGTTTCAAGTTTGTAACTCAGTCAGGCCTTCTGTGAAAACTTGAACAAATATCTAATCAATTCTCCATATTCTAGCCATGATTTCTTAACTGAAGTGTACAATAAGTTATCGTGTAGCTGGGAGGACACTCCTCATTCGAAACCCACGGGGATTGATAAATACAGAGAGAGGAACCTGTTCCTAACTCGGAACTGAAGGCGACATATAAAAAAATTTTAACACAAGAAACTGGTAAGGAGAACACAAAGTGAGAGGTTAATTCTTAATCTGTAACCCTTACTACGAACCATGGTTTCGAGTTCGTAACTGGGTCAGGTCATCTTTGAAAACATGGAAAATTTTGTAAGTAATTATCCTTATTCTACCTATGATTTTGGAACTTAAGTATACAACCATTAGTTTTATAGCTGAGAGGATGCTCCTCATTCGGAATACACGGGGATTGAGAATATAAAGAGTGGAAACTATTCAAGAATCAGAACTTCACCCGTCCCTATTGTCAAAACCATACCCTAAGCTTTTTTATATCTTATGTGTTCCAAAAATCACTATTGACCGACCTATGGAAATAACACTCACAAAAAACCAAAAGCCTACAGTGATAAAAACACAAATTGTGAAAATTCAACATCATACAATTTTTTCATACAACTTTCAAAAGAAAAGAAAACATAATTCATCCAAATTGTTGATTGTAACACGGGATCGCAACTTAAACTAAAATTGTTATTCTCCGAAATTCCACAACAAATTCTAATTCTCAGACATCCTTTCCTCCTAGGAATCGGTGTCATCTTCACCGACCTCTTCTTCTTCATAGTCCTCGGAGTATTGGGGGTATAAATTGGGTATTGTATCATCGCTCAACTCTAACTCCAACCCTGAGGAAGCAACATATAATTGGCATGGAGGACTTCCAAGGCTACGAGTTCCGCGTTTGCTTTTGTGAGGTCACTTCGGATGCATGACAGGTAGTGGCTAACGGTATTTATCCAAGAACATGCCCCACCTACAAATTAAACATCAAACAAAAAGTTAATAAACATTCCATTTCATTCCAATTATTTTAAGATGATGATAAATTATAGAAAATAACATTCATATTCTCACACGATGACTCATCCATATCGAGATGTGCATCCCTCGCTCTCCTTGTAGCCTTACCGGCAGCACCTGGTATCACATTAACTTGTCACTTATCGTCGTCACCTTGTTCTTGTTGCTTATGATGTAACCATATAGATACATAAAATTCCAAGCACAATGGTCTGTCTACCGATTGAACCCCAAATTGGTAAAGCAACGATGTGATTAACCCTTCATATGAGAGATTATTCTTTCTACCCGCCGCTGCCTGTAACATGTAGTTCACTATGGTGAATCCGGGATTAATTGGGATCCCTTCAATCACATAGTAGAACAACATAAGGTTACCGATAGTGGATTCGCATGCGCAGCCCCTGGGCAGAATAACGTTCAAGCAATCCACTCATAAACCAACCTCTATTCAACCTTTAATTCCCTTACATCATACTTCTTGGCTTGCCCATCCCCACCACCTACCCTGTGGAAATACTTCTAGGTCATGGAAACTGGACAAAGTGGGGTGGTATTGGTAACTGCAGACCATTGTTGTTGGTAGAAAAATTTTAAGAGGTCATCCGGTGTATCAGGTCGTAGCTTAGTTGGGTCAGTATACAGGCAATCAAGGCAACATTTATAGTGTATTTCATTACTGTAACAGTCACTCCATTCACCTTAGTCTTATCCTTATTCAAATATTTTCCAAAGATTAGCATAAAATTGAACTACTTAATCAAAATGAATGCAATCCTCTAAAGTCATCAATTTCTCCATGTGTTGATTCTTAAAGTAACTTAGTATGTATCCTAATGACAGTTACTAAACATCCCCACTACGACCTACCTTAGGATTTGTAAACTTATGCATTTGGAGGAAATCAACATATTTTCTCTCAGTTTGTTGGTTGAAAAACTTTGTTGACGCCCCAATCTCAGTGAAAGGTTCCTGACTACGAGTGTTGGCATTTCCATGGTTGCTTGTCCTACCACCTCGATTTCTCACCATTGAAGATATTTCCAGTTTGATGCTGACCAAGTTACGAGCTTGGACTTGTTTTCTTCTTCTAGCCTAAGGTTTGTGTTGAAGAAATGTCGATTTAGGGATTTTTTTGATGAAGTCGATGCTGGACTAATTTTTCATTCAAAATTATAAGTTCCGAGTTAGGAACTAGTTCTTGTCTTTGATATAAAGCCATGACAACTTTGCGAGCTCAGAATAGCGTCTTGCCCATGTTCCGAGTTCAGAGCATGCAAATGATGAGAAAAAAAGACAAGTATTTAATATTTTTCAAAGGGCAATTAATAAGCCATTTTTTGGGCACGAGTTCCCCCAAAAACCCCCCCTCCCAAACGCACAAAACCCCTCTTCCATCCCCATAATCACTTTCTAAATCTTCATCCTCAACTCTAAACCCTAGGTAATCATGAATATATGCTCATGATTAACTACCGACTACAAATGGCACTAAAAATTTGTCGGTTTGGTTATGAAAAGTCATTTTCTCCATAGGGTTAGTGTTCTCCACACCATCCTTTCATGAGGCAATTCTTCTTCAGCTCCATCACTTGTAGTAATGTTTTTTGTTGGTTATTCTAATATAAATCTATGTTCAAGGTAGTAAGGTGTACATTTTGTTGATGATTATATATTAATCATGGATATTTTTGAAGAGTACAATATATAATAACTATCTAATAGTTAATTTACTTTCTTTTAAACTATGATGGATGCTTATTCATTATTTGTAATTATTATCCACTTAAAAAGAGATATATATGGTAGGAAATGGTCATATCGAGTCCGAATGAACTATGATTCATCATAATTGTGCTATTATGTGGTAGAATGTCGATAAAAGAACCCATGAAGAGCCACTTTCTTCGTCTGGCGGAAATACTAAACAACATGTGATGATAATGATGACAGGAATGGGGCGAAAGAGATAGGAATTGCTAAAACACATTGTAGAACATTAGAAAGAAGATTGATGAGGAAGAAATGAACTTGTTGGTTTTTGAGGAGTTGGTCAAATTGGGTGGGGAAGGTTGGTAGGACGAGGATAGACATTCGCTATGACAATTGAAACGAAGTGCCAAAAGGAATATAAGGACACACTGGGGATGGAGTGCGGGGTCAAATTCTTTTGAGTTTTCCATTTTTTCAACCTAATATCCGTTGAAAATTCTTATCTAAAAAAGTGTTTATTTTATTCCTTAAACTCCCTTACAGAGGCTATTTGAAATAGATACCAAGGACATGGGAGAATTAAGAATAAAAGCATGGTATGTTGTCGAAGAGTTGGCGGGCACATAAGTACACCATGTCTGGAGATTACATCTTTTCAAAGAAAAAGGGAGATTGTATGTGGCTCACTTACAAACATATTTAATCTGAGAGTTGAGAGATCCACAAAAGAAGAGACCTTCAAAACCAAAAAAAAATGTAAGTAACCTAGATATAATATACTAATTATTTTAGATTAATAAGTGATATTTATAAATATTGGCCTCAACATCGTCACGTAGGTTACAAGTAATGAAAAGCAAAGGATTTTGGCTATGAATGAGTTCCCACATAGGAAGAGTCGTGGGGTGTTATGGTCTTGTGGCCCTTGAAATTATAGAGGAACATTTTGACCAAGATGTGTTGTTGGCGATTAAAAGGGCGATGAAAGAAGAAGAGGCAAGATCAACGGTCATTCCAATCAACCTTGATCAAATTCATCAGTGAGATTTTTTTCTCAAAGTCGACAAAACAAACAAGGTTGTTACATAAATGACACTGACATTCAATTGGCGGAAGGAGTCCCAAACATAATACAAAATTACCTTTATATATATAAAATGCAATTGTTGATTATCTTTGTATTTTTACTTGTAGTACTACCTCCGTCTCAATTCAAGCTGCAATTTAACTATTCATTTAGTCAACTTCTTGAATTTGACCCCAAAATTGAATAGGTGTATAAGTATAAATATTATTGAGTGATACCTTGTTAGATTCGTTATAACATATA
>JAULKM010125422.1:0-20247 GCA_032355605.1 Rubia tinctorum | reverse complement strand
GTTGCTCAAGCATGGATACAAAAATCTATGTGCCGAGAAGTCAAAAGGTTCATTGGCTCACGTCCACGTGTGCAAGCGAATATACCATCCAAGGGAAGGGTCGCCGTCTGCCAACCACAATTTCAATGACGTGAGAGAAACTCTTATGAGTGTGGTCGATTGGCCGATGTCGTTGATCTCATTCAGAGATTATACGCAAGACGAGGACATTGAAGGCAACAAACCCTTGCTTATGATTTGTATTTCATCAATTGCAGTGACAATGAGGTAATAAAATCAACCAAAATCTATGACTTTTACATGTCCACAAGCGCCAGTTCACAGCATATCCCAGCATGGAAAATTACATCAAATACTACAACATCTTGTGAAGGAAATGTATGAGTCCGGGAAGGTAGTTTTGTTTCCGGACTATCGACCATCCACTCTTGGCAAAAAAAACATAGTGATGCATTGTTTATCGATTGCTTAGGGTAGTTCGGGAACAAGCTTGGAATAGGCATGACTTGGCTTTCGAACTCGATGATCGATGTTTGGATGGGGTAAGGTTTGCTTTTTCACATTAATTCATTTTATTTACAAACAAATTTTTACATGATATTAACTAATGCTATTCTTCGAGGCACCGCTGGGACCAGGTCTTCACAACCAACAATGGCCGCATCTAGTTTGTTCGGCGTTGTACGCGAGGCTGTTCCTCGAAAATCAAGGATGCAGAAGGTGAGGGTCGTGCTAAATCCATTCCGGAAACCATGCTCAATAATGATGACGTGATTTATGTGGTTCCATACATTAAAATGTAAGTGGCACTTTACAATTTTAGTCAATTACACAAAACTGTACGCCCCTAACTAATTCAGTCATGTGCTACTTTCTTTTCAACACAGCGATCATTGGTACTTAGTACTCATCCGTTCTAGCACGAAGGAAGTTGTTACACTTGACTAGCTGACTGAAGGAGTCAAACCAAAAATCATAAGTGAAAACAAAATCTTTGCTAGGTACATTCATTTCTCTCTTCGTACTTATTTTAACGTCTCAAAATGTGAGTTTCCTAACCATTACAAGTTAATTATGATCACCATAATTGCATGCGAATATCAAAGGCAAAATATGAAGATGGAGCCGCCTCCGGATTACACATGGAAAATCACATACATCGATGTAAGTCATTCACTTCAACAGTCCATTCATTTCCACCTTTATTTAATACAATTACGTTCAACTCATTTTTTATTTGCAGTACCGAAATCAATTGAGTGGTTGGGAATGTGGATACTACGTCCTTCTCTACATGGAAGAGTTTATGCTAAAGACTACTCTACAGATATCCTCGAGGTTGGTCGACATATTACAAATTACACATTTCTAATCATTACTTAGTGAATACTTTCACGTAATTAATCATCGTGTTGTTTTGAAAGTAACATATATTTCCCTCAAAGCAAGGTGCATATAATGCCAAGGAGAGAGCAGATGTAGCCGATTGATGGTGTCAGATTTGGGTGGAAGAGTATGCCAAAGTTTGCAAGACTTCCATGGACCTTGAAGAGTATAAGGAAGTGTAGAAAATGGATGTCAAAGATATTTACAGTTTTTCCTATTATTTGCTTTGTGGAAGGAATTTTTTTTAGACAATTTCATTTCATGATTAATTCATTTCTTCTTTCTCAATATCAATGAAGTTAGTAGATTATATCTTGTTAGCTGACCGTTAATTGGTTCTTCTGTCATATTTGTGCGGGTTTCGATCCGGATGGGTAAGGATAAATTCAAATAGGGCATTGCGAATGAAAATCAAAACCAACACCAATTTTCCACATACAATACCGGTGCTGCAAATTTTACAACATACTACAACAGGCACCGGCAATTATTCCATACCTGTGCTGGAAGAAAATGATAATACAAAACCTCAGCACCGATTTTAAAAAAACAAACAACACCGGTAAAAGAGTATGCAAAACAAAATAGAAAAAGAGTAAGAAGTAAAAATTGTCATCTTGATTTTTTTTTAAAGAAGAAGAAAGAAGTCATATTGACATTGATACGTTATGATTCAATTAATTTGAACAAAAAGAGAATGAATTGACCAATTGTACTATTGATTAATTGATGAATAAACGTCTTTGGGGTCCTTAAGGCTTACTCAGTATACATAGTTTCATTAGCGTTATCACTCCATTCGTGCAATATATATAATATAGATCAAAAGAAGGTTAAAAAGAATTGGCGATGGTACATTTGTTTAGTGTTTGACAAATTTGTTTAGTTATACATGGAGTACATTACTTTAAAAAATTGATATATCAACACATAAGAAAAATAAAATTATTTTTACCTAGTTAGAATCCTTTTACTATTTCATTTTTAAAAATACGATTTTACAAAAAAATATATTTACATGATTATTAAATTAATTATGAATATATATTTATATTTTAATCAATATTTTTTATAATTGATACAATTGTATTTTTATATAAAATTAATTTTTATCTTTATAAATGCATACTATATATTTCCCCACACACACATATATATTCATGCATATATGTATATATTTTAATTATTTTTGTAAATTCCGTGTATATTCCGTGTAAATTTTGGCGAAAAGAAAAAAAGTAAATGAATAAAATACCCTTGAACTAAAATCTAAAAACTTTATGACCGAAATACCCCTCAGAGTTATACAAGGTTATTTCAGCACATAGTCAATAAAGTCAGGGTTATATATGCACTTCCTATATTAAGACAGGGTTATTTCAGCACATAGTCAATAAAGTCATGGCTATGTCTGAACTTCTGATATAAAGGCAAGGTTATTTCAGCACATAGTAAATAAATTCAGGGTTATATCTGCACTTCCGATATACAGACAGAGTTATTTTAGCACATAGTTAATATGATGAAAACACGTCTTCTTCCCTTCCTCACTTCTCACCGAACCCAAATCGCGAGAACATATTATCAATCAGTGGACCTAGTATGAAAGTTGATGAAATTAAGGAGGAAATTTTAGGAATTTAACAACATATTATCAGTCATTTAAAGTAATTTTCAAATCATATGATTATTTATGATGCCAGAGGGAGAAAAAACGTGATGATCAAATACTAGGGCATATAAAAATAAATGGGGGTTACAGAAACGAGTTAAAATTATTGAGCACATAATTAAAATCCGAATCTTGAGCATAAGACGATCGAGCATCTTAGTCGTTTTTTCTTCTTCTTTGTGATCACAATAATTATTGTCAATAAAGCAAGTAAGTCCTTTATTTTTCAATAAATGTTTTTTTAAATTTTTTTGGTGTGCATGTGTGCAACTACACTGTGCATTTTACGTGCATAGAAGGTGTGGATTTTACGTGCATGGAATGTTCTACACTGTATCAGTCATTTTCAATTTAATTTTTCAGGTGAATTTTGAAGCACATTGTTTCAAAGCTCACCGGAGAGATCTTGGTACGTCACCATATATCCACACATATACAGCTTTTTGAAGCTACTGCGATCTCGATTCTAAATGCTCCGGCATTAGAGGAGGAGGATATGCGATGATGGACCTTACTCTCAGGCTATAAAGAATTGGTTTAGCAGATTCGGATACCAGATAGAGTATTACAGAATAATTCGAGATCTTAATTTTCAATTGTCGAAAATGCTAGCTAGAACAAAACATCTAGTTACTATGGTATATATATTAATTGTTTCAATTTACTGGATAAATTGTAGTTTTACCTCTTTGTTTTCCAGTAAAGTGTTTGAAAGTTTAAGAAATTGTTTCAAACCAGAAGACCCCTACAGATGCTGTTTAGGAGATGAATTTCGTTAAATCCATCCAACAAGAAATTAATTTTAAAAACTATCCCCGGTTGTTCTCATCTCAGCATATGACACTGACCTTGCACCGCCATTGCACGTAATGTTTACACATTCATTAGATCAAGAAATTAATTTTAAAAACTATATTTAACAAACATGTATCTAAATGTACGAAAAATAATAATGGTTTAGCTTAAGGACTACAATTTATATATGTGTGCATTACCGAGTTATACATTTGTCGAATTTTTTTAATATAAAATCTTAGAGCATATATTGTAGGTTGTTTTATCAATCACTTTTCAAGTGGGTGGGTTTGCAAACTACACACTTCTCCAATAGTTAGCTACTGACGCATTCAGAATATTAAAAGATCCGCAAACACAAATCTTGAGTATCAATTAATGGCAGCAGGCACAAACTCTTGGTTTTGGTTTTGGAATCCACCAGAAAGAAAATATTCTCGAAAAATATTGTTATGAAGGATAAAAATCTCCAAAAATATAAGAGGTCCATAAATACTATAATGAAACTCTGAAATGATAAAAAAGGAAATTTGGAATTAAATCCAAAATAAAAGGAAAATCGAGAAACAAAGAAAAGCAGTAAATTGTCATTTTAATGCCTTAAACAAGCTCAAAGGGCCAAAAAATACTCCGACACACAGTGCAACACAAATTATTGTAGTACTCGTCCTGACGATTCCAACGGTACCGGCATTGCCTAATTCTGTCTGCGGACGCAAAAGTTATGCTCAAAACCGCATCGAACATTTACAGCGATCCATCGTTTCTTCAATTTTCGCTTCCATTCGCCCTGCATTAACTAAACTCTTTAATATTAAATGTGTCCTACATATTTAATTTTAAATATAATTATACCATAGTAATTTATTTTATTCTTGTAAAATGTTGATTTTATTTGAATTTAAATCATTTTAGATGATTTGTTGAGGAGTACCACTCAACAAGCAGCATAAGTGGCATCTGTAACGATGGTGAGAGGCCATGCTATATTGTTTAATATACCAACAACTTCAAAACTAGCATTATTAGAGATGCTTTTATAAATTATTTTAGATTATTTGTTGAGGAGTACCACTCATCAAACATCATACGGTGGCATCTGTCACGATGGTGAGATACCATGTTACGATTGTTTAATATTACCAACAAGTTAAAAAATAACACTATTAGAGATTTTTAATACTTTTATAAATTTAATGTATACGATTAAAAGGATGTGTATAACTAAATAAATATGATATTCATAATCCGATACATTTCATTTAATTTTTTCATGACCTGGTGCTCATTTTGCAAATAATCAAGATCTTTCCTCCTAAGAGTTTTCAATAAAGAACTTCATAGAAATCTGCTAATGCTTCATTTAGTTTCAGGTTTAATTCTTTCTAATTCCTTAACCTTCGGGGATATCGGTAACCCTTTCTCGAAAACCATTTCTTAATCTCAAGCAAGAGAGTGATTTCTCCATAAATGTCAATTAACTACCACGGTAATAATTTCAAACATTTTAATGAAAATATTGTAGGTAGCATATGCATCATCACTACATTTATAAGTGTTACAGGTATGAGTAGACATTTAGGACCACTTTCAGACAACAAATTAATTATATAAATTAAAACTAGATGACTTGAAGTATGCAAACAAAATAAGCAAAAAGAAGAAAGTTAATATGCGTTGTTGACATTGATATACATATACATATATATATGTGTATATATATATATGTATATATATATATATATATATATATATATATATTTACCAGAAGATTCTCATCCTTTTACTTAGAGTATGCAAACACAAAAATAGAAAATGGACACCTTGGCATTGATCTATACGTTTCTAGCAAAATTTGAGACAAAGAAAACCTAAAAGTGCAGTTAACATGCACTTTCTATGCACGGAAGTTAACCTCATCATCATCAATACATGACAGTGTGAGAGGACATGAGGTTATTATGTTCGATAAATGAATGTTTTAAATTATTTTAACTACGTGTTTTATTTTATGTATTTTTAAACTGTGAATTTTTCTATTATCTTTGTATGTTTTTATTTATTTGAATTGGTAGAATGCAGATTTACAAATAATAGAATTTATATTTAAAATATAGATTCATACAGGTTGAATCCGTGGAGCAAGCGGGTTTCAATCCAACACGCGATTCGACTTCCTTCCAGCGCCACATACAGTCGTTTGAGATGGTTGTGTCATACGCGTACGGCATCTCACTCTCATTGTTAAGCTCCATATTGGGTGCTCCCGGGACAACATAACCTAGTCATGGCTTGAGCTTCACGTTTTCCATACACAACTGAGATGCCTTGAGCTTTCTTCGCATGGATGATCACCTAATTCATACATTAGTGTAGTGATGAATTCCAAGCATTAATTATAAACTTGTATTAGTTGGAATGATCCATCTTGCATAGAATGATTTCCATACATTCATTATTTGCGATTTTAGTTTTAGAAATCAGGTCGCGATACAAAGCAATAGAATCTCCGCGTCTCAGGCTGTGAGTCTTGATCAACGCCCCTTCAACACAGTTTCACATTTTGTGATGGCAAGTTCTATTAAATGCATCAGTACCAGTTTTGGTATGAAAGGTGCTCTGGTATTCGTACCTGTGTTTTCAAGGAGATACATTCGACTGCTATTGTTGGGCCAAAATCTGCATCGTGAAGGATTAATACCAATTATAGGTAATGAGTTATTATAGAACCTTTTTTTTAAATTCCTAGAATACTTTGATAATGATGAATCTTTCTCTTCTTTGTTGTTTTTTTTATAAAAATTGAGCTCTCTAAATTGTTCAAAAGAAATTAAAGTACTCCCTCTGTTTTCTTAAATTTGACACACTTACCATTTTCGTATGTTTTTCTAAGATTGTCACCTTTCCTTTTATGGCAAAAAGTACACCATTCCCAACCACTCATTAAACTTTTTACTCTTCTCACTCAATTCTCACCACACATTTCCACTTGCAAAAATAACCTATGGTGCCAACCATAGAAAGACAGAGGGAGCAGATAAATTAATTTCTCAGGCAAATGTGTGGGAAAATGTGGCACGCAGATCGCACGAAGATGACACGCATCTGTTACCCGATAGAAATTCATCCATCATTTTTCCTATTAGTTTAATGTGAGTGGTAACTAAAACTTTGTCGGAATCTAATATCAGACAATATACATGAGGTCGAGTGGATCGACCAGATGTTCTTGAATATTACAAACATATGCCTGATTTTGTCTTCACTTTGAGCGGAGCTGTGCATGAATCTCTCCTATTCTCTTTAAAATCCACCTTGGCTCAAGCGTGGCATACTGATTACCTTCGGATTGTAAATTTAAAAAGAACTCGGACTAAAATTGTTTGATATTGGAAAACGTCTAAATTTTAGTGAAAGTTGGCCAATTCTCACTTATTCTCTCAATAATGTTCATCAATTCGCAGAATAAGAAATAGATACCTCAAATTTCAGATTGCTCTCTCTTTACTCTCAACTTTCACATAATCAATTTTTCATTTTGTGTTATGCCTTGATATGAGTGGTTTTTTACATCTGTTCTTATTGGGAGCTTTTAAAACATTCAAACCTCTAATTATGGAAAAATAATCACATGATTCAATTCCTTCTTGAATGATTACATGAGTTTTAATCTAAATATACATCAAGTATAATAAATCAAGATAAACATGTGTGCAATGTGGGTGCCTCATTTTTAACTGCACAATAGTCGCACGCGGTTTTAACAAAAAAAACAAATTATTTAGATTTTTTGGGGAAATACAAAAGTTCATAAATTATAAATTATTTAGAGAAAAAGTGGCTCCATGAATGAAACATATATATAAGGCGGATCCTTTCTTGCACGATTTGGGGGTATTTGGAGACTGATACTCTACATTTGTAAAATAATCATCCCACGCATCGATTCACCCTGAGGAACGCAGACTTAAGATCGCCAGAATTCTGTTGGCTAACAAAAAGTATTCTTATCGTACTCACAAATTTGAGAGGTGCAATTTTTGTGTAGCATTTTGATCTGTAAGTGTTGGAAATCGGCAGCTCCTCAACACCCGAATCTGCACGTTTTTGTTGGAAGAATTGATGGACGATGGGTCCACCTCCATTGGCATCTTCCCTTTTCTACTAGCATCCGCCATTGATAGAAGATTGAAGCTTGGATCGAACAGAAACAAGTAAAAGAAGAGGAGAAGAACAAGAAAAATATGATTCTACACTTTGTGTGAAGCACAGACTGATTATACTTCATGTAAATTAACAAACAAAGATATGGTTCTATTTATGTTGCAAGGGTCATCAGTAGTCCCTGTCATCACGTCAATCATCGATGATTAAGTATGGATTAATATTTTCGAAGAAAATCTTTGATTAAATTTTGTAAGTTTTCAAAACAAACTCAAGTTTTTCTGACAGAAAATTTATTTTTAACTAAAGAAAGTAAAGGGGGGAAATGAAGAAAGAGAAGCAACTAATTATGCACGTTCCATGCACGTTCCATGCACGTATGGATCGACCTAATCATCAATAAGACTAAAATCTCTTTACATACTAACAAAATGGAAAAGATTATGTTTAGTGTCAAATAAAAAAGTGTCATGGTTCTGACATCTAAAAAAGCGTATTTTTTATGTCATTTTACCATTGAATAAGTCATCGTACTACCTACATGATTTTATTTTTAAAAAATTCAGTATTATGTTCAGTAACAATTAAAAAGCCTATCTTTTAGGTTCCAAAGTTAAATATATTCTATAATCGCAAAGCACCATATAACAAGAATTATTTGCATTCTTGTATCAACTGAGGATATTTACTGTCATTTTGACTTCCTGATTTTCCAAAACGTCGTCGTTTTGCTCAAACTTTACTTCCACAAATTCATCCCCAATTGCTTACGCCACTTTGATATAGGAAACTTTTTAGTCTAGCGGCAACGTCGACGAGCAGCATACAGTTCCGAACGGGCCGAGTAATCCCAAATCCAAAAGGCAACTTTTCCTGTACAAGCGAGGTATTTTTAACGATTTCTAGCAATTTTTTGGTTAATTTTCTTAGTTTTTTCAATGATAATTGCGTGTTGCCTATTATATTAGGAGTGATTGTATATAAATATTTTGATTATGAATCATACATTTCTCACTTATGTTTTTCCTTATGTTTTTCCTTGCTTCTATTATCAAGATCTCTCTTAGGCTTTCCGCTGCGGAGAGGTTCCACCGTGAGCTCCTGAAGGTTCCTATTTCTGCGTTGTTCCGTCAGTACACGAGATTGACGATCATTGTTGATAGTCCAGCGCAGGCGGCTGCTCTCAATCTGGGAAATCATGTGAATAATATACGATTAACACAATAATATGACCCGCAGTTGAGGATGAATGAAGAAAAGTAGAAGGGAACCCTGGAGTTGGGTCCGAGCGAGGACATCTTGATTAGAGCCACCAGGAAGAGGGATCACCTTGATCGGTACAGAGGTACCGAAACCAGACTGCAAGCATCGATTGCTATCCCAGGCATAGAAAGAAGCAGGTGAGCCAGTAGCTCCTCGTCCCAGAAGAAGGTGCACAAGAAACCTTTCACTCAGCAACCAGACGTATAGGTGATGGTCTTCTACCTTGATCAGTTGGCCAAGGGTACAACTTCAGCTGGGGTATTAAATATACCATAAGGCCCAGCGAACCCAAAGAGCTTAATTGAGAATGCTATTTTTGGAGGTGTTTCCACTGGTCTTAGCGGCTCGGCCCCAAATCCCCCTAGCGATGGAGAAGGGGATGAAGAGGTAATCATGCATTACAGCTCAATTGTTGACACTGTTTGGATTTTCCTTCAAGCTATCAAATCATTAACTATTTTAGACTAACTCATTTTCACCATTCGTAACAGGATGCTGAGTTGGTGGTACATCAAGGGACTTCAGGGAGAGAGAAAGAGTACCCATTAAAGTTATCCGAATTATCCGAATTATCCGAATTGACACCACTAATTAAAGTTGTGGGCTACGGAATGCCCAATTTGGGTTACAGAGAAAGAGTACCCATTCCTCCATTTGAATTTTTAACTTTATTGCTAGAAATAACAATAAAGTAGTGTAGTCAAGAATCTCCAGTTGTAACCTGTACTATTCACCCAAGAAGGTAAAAATAATTTTCAGCCATAATCCTTTTAAACACACTTATCCCTTTTAAACCGATATTTGAATTTATGTGACAGAATTGTAGCATTTGCAATGTAAATATTAGTTTGATAAAGGCAGTTTTGGGAAATACGGGTTGAATTAGAATCATAGAAAACTAAAAGATTTTAATTGTAATATTAAAAATTTACTATGCAACGTGTAGTAGTTATAAGTTTATGATCCGATTAATACAACCCAAAAATTTTATTTTGATTTTTTCTAATTTTTAGCTTAAACTTTGGTTTTTCCATAACTTATGAAAAAACCGTCTTTCAAAAGATGGACTCTTCCATAAAAGTTGATAAACACATTTTAATTAAACTTTAAATACTAAAACACGTCTCCAATAGTGTGTCACGTGAATATTACGTGAAAATAAAATAAATTACTATAATGGCATTGATGATTATGTGATATCGTGAAGAGCTTCTATTCTGTAACATTCAAAGTGAGATAGTCAATAATCCATTTTGTTAAATTTTGATCATTTTCTTTAATAAATTTTATTACTTATTGACATACCTTATTGAAATTATAATTGTAATAACAGTATTATCTCTCATTAAACTTAAAAAGGAATCCTCTCATTCCATTGTTGACTCAATGGTCGTCCGAGGTTATTTTGGACATTTACTAGCATTGTGTGTGTTGGATTTTTCACACTCTGATGTACTACCCATATGCTCTACAGTGGCTGCGCAAAACGGAGTCGCTTCGCAGTTCAAGACCCCTTTCACAGCAAAGTTCCATTCCATTTCACACCACGACTTCTCAGAAGAAGAGCTCCATTCTCCAGCGCTCTTTGCTTCCTCCTCAGGTATACTCTTTCTTATCCTCTCCTTATCGTCTCATCGTTTTCGAAATTTGTTAACTTTTGTGTGTGTTGAATTCCAATTCACCATCGCACGGTCTCAATCGCTGTTTTGATCCGTTCTTCATTGATTTGGATTTTATGCATGTTTATATGTGATTCAAGCTTACCTAGGGTTTGGAAATACGCGTCTGTTGTCCTTGGCATAAGGAATCCTAGGGTTTGTTTGTGTGCGCTGAATGATATATATCAATACACTTGGTGTTTGTTTGTTTACGAATTTTCGGTTCTCAAGTTATGCATGAGCGTGAGGTTTGTTTGATGTTAAATGAGTTTGAAATGATTCACTCGTGATTGCTATGTGCTTCTTTGAGCGCGAGAATACGTCTGATTTGTTTGTGTTGGATATGTTCTTGTGTTGAACTGAAGCTTTTATATTTGGACATATCTATTTCGATTGTTTACTGATTTGTGTGCCATATTGCACCATGTACATATGTAGTTAGGTATGAGCTGTGCGATTATTTTGAAATTAAACAGAGGTTGAATATGTTGATGCTTTAGATTCTTTGTTATTGAATTTGTAGTTATTTGGCAATTGCATCTCTTTGAGGGTCTAAGTAAGTTTGGTTTATCATTAATTGGATCTTCGCATGGCTAATTATGTTATGATGTCACTTAGTTTGATGGTTTTTCCTCATGAAAGTGTAACTTCCATACGGATGGATCTTTGCATAAAGTTTTAAAGTTGGAAAGAAAACAAACTTTGAATCTGTTTCTATTAATTTACAGGGAGTGTGGATCGAAAAGCTCCGATTCACATACTACATATCATTGAAGATGGAAACCATGCTACAAAAAACATACTCCACTTATTAGTCATCAGTTGTATTACATGAATATCATGGAAGAGCTCCCTCTGAAACCACACTCCCCTTAAAACATATTGGTAAAAGTTTTGTCGCTTTTGGGAATTTGGGGTTTGGTTATGTCGGATGTTTAGAATGCCAAAAGCCTTAATTGAAGGCTAATTTTGAGAATACAGAGTTGGTGCCCCATGCTGCTTCTTTTATGATTTTTTTAGAATTGTTTGCATTTTTTGGACTGAAGAGGTATGATCATATAATGTGTTTGAGTGTGGTGAAGGATATGGTGTTTGCAAAATCACCTCATGCTAACAATGGAACCATAAATAACTGCTGATGGTATCAGAAGAGAAGATAAACCTGCAAATAGTGGGGCAGCAACGTTTGGTGCAGCTGGAGATGTTGATAACATGAAAGGCATACGGGAGAAAAGCTAGAGCGAAGATGAAAAAGCTGCTAATTCCTTTGACATAGGTGAGGAAGATGAAGAAGCAAAAAGGAAGAAAAGACCGGGCCTCAGTAAAAAAGGTGATGATGATGAAGGTACTAGAGAAGATGAGGATACTGAAATGGGTGAGCTTTTGCCATTTTCAGTATCATTTTGGCTCTGAATTTTGTGTCCGATCTTGTTTAATGTTTGTGGATCTTAAAATGTTTGTTAACTCTGTGAGTGTGTTAATATCATCATCAAAATGGAGATATTGTGATGTTTAATTTAGTCAAACTTTAGGCAAGATCAAGGTTGGTTTCTTTGAAGATGATATATGGAGTATATGGTTTTTTGTTTGATACCTAGATGAAATAGAAGAATTTGTGTTTTCAAATTTGTAGGGAATCCTATAGTGCTTCCATATCTTCTGTTTCTTATATTGACATTTTCTCCCTTTTGCAATCAAAATATAGCGCGGAAGCGATTCTTACATGATTGTCCCGAAAATGGAAAGTTCATATGTCTGATCATGGTTAGATTAATGTGTGGAAGTTGATTACTATAAGGTTTTAGGAATGAAGTTCATTTCTATCATCTTTAATTTTCACTTATGAATAAATTCAAGAGACTTTCAAAGACTTTATCATTAACTGTTGTTTATGTTTAATTACCTTTGTCTTTTTTCTAAATTAGCAACATATGCTTAAAGTGAGAAATAACTGAATTTATTTCATTGAAGTTCTGAGTAAATTTTTCCAAATTCTTTTTTTAATAAAATTATATTGTTTGCGATTTATTACTAACAAACATGTAATAAATAAATTGAATTTAAATACATAAGAATCATCTATTAAAGAGTACATTATTTGTTAATATTGCGATACCTTCACATTTTTATCAATAAAATATGATGATTATAGAAGTTGGATTTTACAAAAATAAGAATTTACTACTTTCAGACCCTGATGATGCAGCAATTCCCTTTTCCCTTTTCTAAAAAATAGCAGGATTGATACTATCCATTGGCTTGTAGGGAATATCTGTACCTTTTTGCTCGCAACCGGCTTCAGCACACAAAGTAATGAGGGAAGAAAAACTAATACAGTTGAGTTGATTGACACTTTCTCAGATATATGCCATTATGGTACTCCCAACATCGATACTCAATTTTTTCTTTATTTTGTACAGTACCAAAAACTCGAACGATGCACTTCATTGTTGCTTATTACCGGCTTTGGGCATGCGACAATGAAGTGGTACCATACGTTCATTTCATTGTTCAAGTGCTTCTTGTCAATACTAGACCATTCATCTGGTAGATTCTTGATAACATCACCACCATTATCACAGATTGCTTTAAATTTGATCCCAAGTAGCTTTTTGAACAGTCTTGTCTGTAGCCTAGTACACACTTACTGGCTTTGGCAGGATTCCGTAGAATATGTTAATGACATTTGCTGATATCACGACATTCTTCGAACGACAACAAATCTTCTCAGAATTGTTGTATTTAATGAGTGCCAAGACCTCACATGTTAGCGTCATATTCGCACGAGCTGGTACGCCAACGTAGTGCCCCCGTCCATGAAGTTCAATGTATTCTTTGTATGGCTCTTATTACGTCATACCTATCTCCAAAATTAGGCCATGCCCAAGGAAAGTGGTGTAGAGATTTTTAAGCTCGGGACACTCAAAATTTGGCACTTGAATTATAGGGTCCACTTGTGTCATTTCAAGACTGCTCTGCTGAGTCTCAAGATTGCCAACTCTAGCCTTCTTTCGTGCATTGCGAGTCCCTTCTGTGTTGGGGTTAGCCTTCGCAGATTTCTTTGGTTCCATACCTTGAAAAAAGGTCAAGAGAGCTAAATAGGCAGTTTCATTAATGTTCAACTACCAAGTCTTTAAAATGTAAACCATGTATCATAGGAGTATAATTCAACACGATAACACCAACTTAAACTAGTTTGAAGGCAGCAAAAGAAATGACAACAAAATTGGAACAAACACCAAATGACATCAAAGTTTTCAAGGCAGCAAAAGGAGAGGAATACCTGACAAATCACATAACATATGACATAAACATTTAAACAAATAGGCTCAGCAAACAGATACAAACTACCACTTGAGGAATACCACTTAAGGAAACAAAAGTTTGATGATGTCTGAAAACCCATTAATCAGCACAAGAATTAGTAACAAATCCAGACGTGCATAATCAAAATTCTAAACATAAACAAAATCGATCTTTATATCCACATGCAAAAGGGTGCAAGTGAAAATTGAGACTTCAACTTTATGCTGCAGGCCTGCAATGTTTGAAAACAAATAGTGTCACTCACAAGTTCATACTTCAAAGTTCAAAGTTCTAGGACTAGAACTGCACTTGTATATTCTTATCAAAGAAGGCCTTTAAATTCCAACTTGGAGTATTTTGCTAAGTCAACAACTCAAACCATTTAGTACATAAGCATACCAATAATTAGCGAGGAAAATAACAAATTGAGCACTGAAAAAATGGGGTCTCCATATCTTGACAAATACAGTGATAACCTGAGTGAAGAGAGCCTCAAGAACACCACCTGGAGGTTCGGCCCTCCTAAATCCGATGTTGTCATAAGCTCTTCGAAGAAGGCAGAGCTCAGATATTTAAAATCATATGAATACATACATAAATTACGGACACAGAAATTACAGTAATTCAATATAGCAAATCAACTTCAAGAAATTACACTCAATTACACTCAATAATCAATATAAAACTTCTACTTTGCCCAACATCAACTTACGGAAGTGGTTATGCGGGCACAGAGAGAGAAGGGCAGGTGGCGGACAGGAGGGTGCTTCCTGGATGGTCGGTGGACGCAGAGGCGTCTTCAAGGTGGAGCGGCGTATCGATGTGGAAAAGCTGCTTATCGATGTGGAAAAGCTGCTTGTCGATGTGGAGGAGCAGTGTCGTCAAGGGTTAGAGCATGTGCAGTGGTGGTCTATTAATTTTAAGAAACCGCTCTAGAGACCAAAAATGCCCACAATAATGGTCTCTAGAGCGATCTATTAATAAGAGACCATTCTTTGGTCTCCATGTAAAAGCCCGCTGAACAGGCCCTCCGTGTCAGAGCAGGGGTCCCCCACATGTGGCCTTTTTTATCCCCCGGGACACGTGGCCTTTTTTATCCCCCGGGACACGTGGCACCCTCCCACTAGGCCACGTGTCCCACTAACCCTGATTTTTTTAAAAAAAATTCAGACACAGACACGTTTACCCATTGGTAGGGCCACATGTTCGCAATGGCTAATTGGACAGGCCGCCTAATTTTCAAACGTGGGGGACACGTAGGTGAGTCACAGCGCAACACATGTCCCCCATGTAACGGCTACCTGCACTATCCGAATTTTAATGGGACACGTGTCTAACTCACAGGGCAACATGTGTCCTAACGACTATTTTTAAAAAAAAATCAATTTTTTTAAAATTTTCAGAAATTAAATTTCATATTTTCCCTTACCTCCTCCTACATTTTTACCTATAAATAGAGCTGATTTCAACCCATTTATTCACATCTCTTCCAATTACAATACTTCTACCTCATTGTTTCATCCATTAATTTTTTTCTCTAATTCTCATTTTCATTTCCACAATATTTTGATGGATTCACGAAGAACGTTGAAGGGGAAAGATAAAGTAATTTCAAATTCTTTCAATTTAGAAAATTCTTTGCAAAATTTGAATTTCCGTCCATTATTTCCAAATTCATAATTTAATGAAAATTATACAAGAATCTCTCCCAATTTCTCTACGAATTCCCAACATCCACACATGAATTTCCAAAGTCAATATCATTCTTCCTAAAATGCATACACGAACTCTCCTTACCTAAACCACTCTTCCCAAAATCCAAACGTCTAATTTCAAAACTCTTATCCGAATTATTTTAGTCAAAACTTTTCTTTTCCACATCTTAATGCTATAAACGTATCGGGAGCCTTTTTAAGGCAAGGAAGTCAAGTTTCACTGGGTCAAAATTTTGGTGGTGAACATGTGCGACAATTTGTCATTCACGACGTTCCAGATGGTAAGCCCTATTCTAATGTTTTATATTTTAATTACGAAGAATCTAGTTTATATTATTAAATTGAATAAAAGTATATAAATTAGTATATGTAAATTAGTATTTTAATAATCCGGCATATTTAATTTATTTACGTTGCCTCTCTTTTTACTCTTCATATAAAATTCATATATTTAATATGTTCCATGTCATTTAATATTTAATTAGAATATGTTTGATATTTATGTTGCCTCTCATTCATTTACTCTGTTCCATCCCATTTACTAATTAGAATACGTTTGATGTTTACGATGCCTCTCATTTATTTACTATTAAATTAATATGTTCCATCTCATTCGTTTACGTTGCCCCTCATTTAATATTTAATTCGAATATGTTTGATATTTGTTTTACAATGGAAAAATTGATTTATTCGTTCAGGAAATGATGTAGGTGAGGACAGTGATGAAACAACACCAGTGTATGGGAGTAAGGGTACGAAGAAGAAAGTTAGTCGGGACAAATGTAGTGTAGATGATGATAATGTTCTGTGTGAGGCGTGGTTTGAGCAATCAACCGATTGTGTAGTGGGCACGAGTCAGAATGCTGGTGTATTTTTGTCTAAAATTATGGCCGAGGTGAATGAGTATGCAAAATGCAACTGGTCAATGAAGTCGTGCAAGTGTCGGTGGTCAAAAATTTCTCACGATATCGCCGAATATGTGAGATGTGAAAGTAAAGCCAGAAGCCACTTCAGTCGAAGCGGGAGTGAGTCTAGCCAAGAAGATATAAACCATGGGCCATGAACTTGTTTGTAGATGAAAATGGAGGCCAACAATTTCTATTCTTTCATTGCTATGTTAAGTGCAAGGATAACTCTAATTTTTTGGCACAATATTTCCCAAGCGAATCTGATGGAGAGGAATATACGCCATAGGTGTCATCAATGCCCCGTAGTAGCGATGATGCTAGCACAATGCAATATCCATCCAGGCCGATTGGAGTCAAAATAGCTAAATGCAAGGCAATGGGAAAAGGAAAGGCAACGCGAAGAACAATGAATGATGGAAAATCAACAGAATCAAAGAAAATGGAGTTCCAGTCCACTATTAGGGATGCCGCTAAATCTACTGAAAAGGTTTTGGAAAATGAAAGAGAGAAGAGGGAGTATAACATAGAGCAACGGAAGTTCGTCCGAACCCAATCGGAGAGTGAACAAAATCTAGCTAACACTATAGTCCTTAATACTTTGATGGAACTGCAAGATTTTGATCCCAGAGCAGATGGCTTTCCGTGATAAATTAATGGAGGTAGTCTACAATCAATATTGATTTTAATCGCTTATTTGTAATACTTGGTCAGACTAGATCTTACCGTTGTCATTACCTTTCAATATAATTGGTCAGACTAGATCTCTTTTTAAGTTGTCTATGTATTGTTTTTATTGTTGTAGTTGTAATATTTTTTTTGAATTCATTCATTAGTTCAAAGCTTCCGCTAGACCAAATTAAAGGGGGTGTCATTGACACGTCCCATCTATTCACGTGGGCTAAATTCATTCATCACTTCAAAGCTTCCGCTAGGCCAAATTAAATGGGGTGTCATTGACACGTCCCATCTGTTCACACGGGCTGAATTCATTCATCACTTCAAAGCTTCTGCTCGATATAATTAATGAGGTTGTCATTGACACGTCTCATCTGTTCACGTGGGCCGAGTTCATGCACCACTTCAAATCTTCCACTGGACAAAATTAATGGAGTTGTCATTGACACATCCCATCTGTTCACGTGGGGTGAATTCATTCATCACTTCAAAGTTTCCGCTAGACAAAATTAATGGGGTTGTCATTGACACGTCTCATCTATTCAGGCGGGATGGTTCATTCATCACTTCAAAGCTTCCGCTAGAAAAAATTAATAGGGTTGCCATTGACACGTCCCATCTGTTCATGTGGGCTGAGTTCATTCATCACTTCAAAGCTTCTGCTAAACAAAATTAATGGGGTTGTCATTGACACATCCCATCTGTTCAAGTGGGCTGAATTCATTCATTATCTCAAGGATTCCGCTAGACAAAATTAATGGGGTTGTCATTGACACGTGCGTCCCATCTGTTCACGTGGGCTGAGTTTATTCATCACTTCAAAGGTTCCACTAGACAAAATTTAATGGGGTTTTCAAATTTAATGATATTCATTCACCTTCCATTTCAATCCCAAACTTGTTTACCTTCCTTCTTTTACACAACCATGCCTTGCTCTAATTCCCCAAACAACGATAATGATCTTCACTTTGGAGAATCATCAAACACACCATCCTATGATGTTCCCGGTTTCTTACCCAAAACTGATCCTGAGACGCTTAACGTTGTCTTGAATTTTCCAGAAATGTTAAGACAATGGTACGCAGCCATTGAGAATAAGAGTTCCAAAACTTCTCCAACCTTACCGAAGAAAACAAGGAATCACATTAAGAGAGACCGTGTCCGAACACAGGAAGTCCTCCAGAGACAATATTTTTCTCAACCTCTTGAGAGAATGTACGACGATCAACATTTTCGTACTAGGTTTCGTATGTGGCAAAATGTTTTCCAACATATACTCGAATATGTCACAAACTACGATCCCTGCTTCGTACAAAGACCTGATGCTTATGGTTATGAAAGTTTCTCGCCACTCCACAAGTGCACGATGGCCATGCGCCATTTGGCATATGGTTGTGCATTCAATCAACTGGATGAATGCTTACAAATAGGCAAAACAACGGTCAAAGAAACGGTGTCTCATTTTGTGAAAGCAATAATTGTCGTGTACCGTCCAACATAACAGGATATTACATGCCTGATGCATGTAGCGAGTGGACGTGGATTTACAGGTATGCTAGGTAGTATTGATTGCATGCATTGGGAATGAAAAAAATGTCTCGTGGGTTGGAAAGGTTAGTTTCAAGGTAGAAGTGGACGCACCTCAATTATTTAGGAAGCATTGTCCTCATACGATACATGGATCTGACATGTATTTTTTGGTATAGCGGGGTTAAATAATGATATCAACGTCCTATACAAGTCACCCTTGTTTGATGACGTATGTGAAGGAAGGGTTCCACATTTTCCTTATGAAGTCAATGGTCGCAGCTACGATCAATGGTACTATACGGCTCAACCTTCATGGCCGCATATACGGCTCTGAATGACCCCAAAAAACAAATTTTCACAAAGAATCTAGAGAGCTACCGGAAAGACGTTGAACGTGCTTTCGGTATTTTACAAGCTCGGTTCTCCGTGATCCGCAACCAAGCCCGATACAAGAACATAGAAACGTTGGATGAATATTATGATAGCTTGTATCATACTGCACAACATGATAATAGAAGATGAAAGAAATACATATGGCTTGCAGGTTCAACCAGGTGATTATGACCAAATCGCGACTCTCTTTGGCATTATAATGTAGAGCGGCAGGATAATCTACCGACTTTTAGGCAAAATTGGAGGGAAGTGCACAATAGAAGTAAACATGACCAATTGAGAAACGACCTTAAGGAACATCTTTACCAACATTTGAGTGGTAAAAATTAGGATGTCGATATGGTGTCGTCATCCATGTTTTCTGGTTTTTCATTTCAACTTGTATTCTATTTGTAATAATTCGTTAGACTAGATCAATATCTCGGTTTTCTATTTGTAATAATTTGTCATATTAGATCAATGTTTCCTTTTCCAAATTGTAATAATTGGTTGGATTAGATCAATTTTTATTATTCAAGTATTTCATGTAATCTTTCTAGTCGTTATAATTGGTTTTTGCTAATGTAATTTTCTTAAAATAATTTTTAAAAAATATATTCCTCGTATTATTTATTATTTATTATATTTTTAAAAATAAAATTCTTGAAAAAACAAAATTTAATTATTTTATTGCAACAAAGGACGATATATAAAAGAACCAAAAAAATTAATTGTTTAATAATTTTTGAAAAAATGAAATTCTATTTTAAATATTATAATATATTATTAAATTTCACATTCAA
>JAULKM010125413.1:0-20248 GCA_032355605.1 Rubia tinctorum | reverse complement strand
TCAATTGCCCCCAAGGCTTTGTTAATTGTGATTTTACCATCTTTTTAGTAGTTTACTTTGATAGTTGTGTTGTCTTTTCAATTCATAACTTAGAAAACCAACCAAACCCCCCCCCCCTCTTCACATGCTTTTATATATATATATATATATATATATCTATATATCTTCATCTAAGCTTATATCCACTCCTATATGTATGAATCTTTAGGAAAATCCCTCTTCTTTGTGGACGCCCAACTTGCCACTATCTACTTAATTGTATTTGGTAAGCATTTAGGGCTTATACATTGTATTTTTGAGAGGTACGGAGACGACCTCCCACATACAAGAATTTCATATACTCAAACTTCCGACACCATTAATGTATTCAATAAAAAAATTCAAAGTGCAATAAATGCACAATAGCAGAGCATTAAATAGATCATATATAGTTCTCAAGACATTTGCTTGGAAGCCTTAATCAATTTCTCCCAAGACTAAGTTTAGCTACCAGAATTCATAGTAAACAACAAGAGCTATTTAAACATAAAATCAAGATGAAACAAAGATGAAAATGGTATAAAACTAAGGTTTTAGAGCTGCAGAATCGGGGAGAAGAAATTTTTGAAAAAGAGAGGATAAGATAATATTTCTAGTATAAAAATTCAAAAAATAGATCTTGGCAGTGACCTGTCGTGACTCGCGACACAGACATTGTGGTTTGCAATAGACGGAGTAAGATGCTCTTCAACATTTTATTCTTCTCGTCTATGTGTAGCCATCTATTCTTCACATCTTCAAGTTTTCATGATCTTCATTGTCTTCAAAAGTAGTCTTCATGGTCTTCAAATCTTCAAATTATTACCTTGTCTCACAAATTTCCTTAGAAAAGTGATAAGATCGCAAATGTCATCCTTAATATTCCTAATAGAATTTGCAGGTTAAGAGTATCTGAAGAACAAAAGCCTTCCAAAATGATTACAAAAGATCCCAAAATCACCGTATAATATGGACATATCAAACCTCCCAGAACTTGGTGGGAGGAATGGAAATTGATTGGGGGTCGGTATGGGGATCATTTTGGCTGGTTTAAATGGTGATTTTCGGCCTGAATTGGTGGGAGAATGGTGGAGGTGTGGTGTTTTTGGTGGAGGAGCTGCGGAGTTAACTTTTAAAAAAATGGGTTCTACCTTTTTTTTTCTTATAGCTGAAGTGTCGCGACTCGCTAAGGGACCGTCGCGAGTCGTGACGAAGAAGGCAACAGACTCTCAGAAGTCAAACGGCCATCACGCTCATGAAAGAACTATCACAACTCACAAAAATTCGATCATGGGACTAGTATTTGTTTTCAAACTCTTTCTGATTTTCATCGCGATCTCTTCTGGACCATCGCGATCTCTTCTAGACCATCACGACTAGCAAAAAAATAGACCTGGGAGTTGATATTTTTTCCAAAACTTATAATTTTGGTCGCGAGCGCGATGGAAATGGTGCGACTAGTGATCAAATTGAACTGGGAGTTGGCATTTTTCCTGATTCTTCCGGATTTTTGTTGCGCTCGCAACGTGGATGTCGTGACTCGAAAAGTTTTGTACCTGTAAGTTCATATTTTCAGAAGCTGGTTCTGATTTTGGTCACGATCACAACAGGCTCATCACGGTTCAAAAATAAATGATGCTTGGAGTTTTCAAAAATCCCATGTTCATCGCGACTAACGACATAACCGTCGAGCTTCACGACAGACTGGGTCTCCCTTACTTAGAATTAAAAATTCAAAGTTACCAACTTCCAAGCCTTTCTTCCCTTTTTATAGCCTTCACTCCTTTATCCATTCGGTGGAATGCACTTCCATTGGCTACAAAATCATGGAAAAATACACATGTATAAAGAACACGGTAAAATAATGAAATTAACGACAAAAACATAAATTGAAACAACTTCAACGGAAAGTCTAGAGTGTTGATCCAGATGATCAAAAAAATTATTTAATATTTTCGGCACGACTTACCTCCCTTCTTGGACTTACTCACCACATGGACCAAAAATATTGGTTGCCTTTTCTCTATCCAGTAGAAAACATTTGAGATGTAAATTATCCCCGAAAATAATTTTCCGCACACATTAATATTTACCCATGTTCTCTTAGCATGTATAGTAGCTCACCTTTTTGTTCCATGGAAATATCAATCGGATGAGCATTCGGGGGTGTCTCTCCTTCCCCAAGATATAAACATTTAAGAATTTTCGGTGGTGGTTTGCACCTAAGTCTAGCATGGACTTGACACATTTCCCTCCTATCTCAAAAGGAATTGTAACAATTCCCGGATCATAGCATTTAGGAGTTAACTCCTTATCAAAAACGGAGAAGACATACTCGCTTTTTCCACTCTTCTTTTTACTCTTCAAATTTTGTTTCCTATTGATGGTACACAACTCCTTTAGAAATTTAGCATACCTTGGATTTATTTATAGCATTCAAGAGTGGAATGTTTACCTTACATCTATGAAAGACTTCATAGATGTCTTTGTTGTTCTCTTTGGTCCTCCGATCCTTTATTGCCTCCATAAATGGTGGTTCTGGCTCATAGATAGGGACCTCCGCCACTTTGCATATATGACGAGGAAGGGATGAGGTTTCGGGATTTGATCCTAGCCTAGGCATGAAGGTCTCCACCTCGATTTCTTCCCCCTCATTCATCTTCTTATAAGAAAACTCCTTGGCCCTCTTCTCAGCATCTTCTTCCTTTTCAAACAATCGCTCAACACCAACCTTGCCTTGGGTCATTCTTACTTCCTTTCCACCCCTTCATGATATGGAATTCACATTTTTGACGAGGGTTAAGCTCCAACTGAGAAGGAAGTTTCCCTGAATCTTTTGCCTCCATTCGATTTAAGATTTGAACTATTTGGCTCACTTGAGTCTCTAGGTTTATTATGCTAGAATCGGTCTTCTCTTTGTGTTTCACGTCCTTGTCCACACATATGGTCAATTTAAAAGATGGCTCGCATGATTTCCTCCTTTGACATCCCTGAACCTTCGCCTTTATTGTGGGGCTTATCACCAAGCCTTTGGTATTGAGGTTGTGGTGGTCGATATTGTTATTGCGGAGGGTGATAGGGTTGAGCATTTTGACCCCCTTGTGCATTCCCATATAGGAGATTTTGGTGAACTTGGTTGGCCACATTGTAAAGCAGATTTTTGTAGCCTCTACCTCCTTGGTAACCTTGATATCCTTGATACCCTTGATTTTGGTATCCTTGGCACCCTTGATATCCCATGGCATTCACCTTCTTCACATAATCATGTTGTAAAATAGGATATACATCTGTAGGGTGTGGAGAAGAACAAATCGCACAAGATTTTACATAAGTTTTAGCTCTAGATTATGTCATCAAAGTCTTGGCCATAGAAGTGAGGGTCGAGACTTGGTCTTCAAGCTTCCCATTGTCGGAAGAAGCACTTGCATTGTTGGTGTTTTGCAACCTCAAATTGCCTCTGAAGCTAAAATTTCTCGATTCTTTGGCTAGCTCCACGTACAGCTCCATAGCTTTCCTCGAGGACTTGTTCCCAAGAGAACCATTACAAGCTCCCCTCAATAGCCTTTGATATTGATCAAGAAGACCATTATAGAAATAATAGACCAAATTCCCATCCGAGTAGCCATGATACAAACAACTTGCGAGAAGTTTCTTGGACCTCTCCCAATAGTCATAAAATGACTCCTCATGCCATTGGATAATGTTGCTAATATATTTCTTCAAGATGGTGGAATTTTTAACGGGAAAGTATTTTGAGAGAAACTTCCTCTTTAACAAAATCCAAGAGGTGATGCTTCCGGATAGAAGATAATAGAGCCAATCCCTTGCGGCATCTCGCAATGAAAACGGGAAGGCCTTTAACATATAAGGCTCCTCATTTACCCCTTTGAGAAGCATCCTACTACAAACCATACAAAATTTTAGGAGGTGTTAGTCGGGATCTTCCCCTTCCCTACCAAGAAAATATGGTAGCATGTGTATCAATCCGGACTTTAACTCAAAATGCCCATTACCTCCAACCGCTGGATATGTGATGCACATTGGTTATTGCTCGAGATTGGGAGCCATAACTTCCCTCAATGGGATTTGCCTCAACGGGATGTTCCCTCCTTGATTGTGAGTGTGTTAAGGTCCTCCTCCAAGAATTTCTGCATCATGTTCCTCTTGATGATCCATAGAAGTAGAAGGTTCCTCAACATGGTCACTAGGAAGGGTATTATTCACACTTTCCAAATAAAGCCTCATAGCCCTTTTCAAGTTCAACTCTAAGTCCGGGTCGTACTATATGGGTTCTTGTGAAGATAATCGAGTACGAACCATACACCAAAAACTCGAACAATACGTGTCCAAGCCAATCTAAGATCAAATAAAAACCAAACAAAAGAAAACTAATACATATTCACATATAATATGCCCAAACACTTAAAAATATATGCCTCTTCCCCGATAGCGACACCTAAATTGGGAGGTTATCGTCGTACCTCTCAAAGTTAATATTTTTTATCCCTAAAGTGCTCTTTAACTACAACTAAGTAGATAATGACAAATAGTGGTCGTCCATGAAGAAGAGGAATTTTTCTAAGGGTTTTCACATATAAAGGTTAATATTACACTAGATATAAAGATGTGCATATATATATATATAAGCATGTAAAGAGGGGGGTTTGGTATTTTTTTTCTAAATTATGAATTTAAAGAAAAATTAACTATCAACCAATGTAAATCTAGTATATATGCAACAAACTACTAAGAAGAGATTAAACACAAGTTACGGGACCTTGGGCGCAATTGATTTCCACTTCCAAACCTATTATCTATCCTTGAACATACAACTTATTCAATACTTTTACTACTTATTGTGGGGATAAATATTCTATCCTTATTTGATAGTATTTTCCAAGATTGAATTTGAAATTTCTTGCTAAACCTCACTAATGACTCCATTAGTCAATCAACGCCTAAAAGTATTCCATTATATGCATTAAGTACCAATAATCAACAAGGCTGGTAGCACTTATAAACACTACATCGTGTCTAAGCATTGAACCAATTCATGCATTTACACAAGATTAGTCAAGAACGATCAACGTTCATATACTTATCCCATTTGCTACACAAAACAAACATGACACAGAAATCAATATTATCACATTCATCTAGCATTTATCAAACCATTAACACCATTATAAGCTCCAATTAATCCTCTTGGATTCCATATCAAAAGAGAGGAAAATTAGCTACTTTCTCCTAACCATAACAAGCAATCATACAAGCATTTCATATACTCAAACTTCCAACACCATTAATGTATTCGACAACAAAATTCAAAGCACAATAAATGCACAATAGCAAAGCATGAAATAGCTCATATATAGTTTTCAAGACATTGGCTTGGAAGCCTTAATCAATTACTCCCAAGGTTAAGTTTATCTACTAGAATTCATACTAAACAACTATAGAAATTCAAACATAAAATCAAGATGAAAATGGTAGAGAACTAGGGTTTTAGAGTTGCATAATCGGGGAGAAGAAATTTTTTTAAGGAGAGAGGATAAGATGGTATTTATAATACAAAAAGGTCAAAAAAAATTGCCGCGACAGACAGAGTAAGCTGCTCTTTAACGTTTTCTTCGTCTAGTCTTCATGGTCTTCAAAAATAGTATTCATGATCTTCAAATCTTTGAATTTTTACATTTTCTCACAAGATTCCTTAGAAAAGTAAAAAGAGCGCAAAAGTCGCCTGTGACTTTCCTAATAGAATTTTAAGGTAAAATGGAGTATCTAAAGCACAAAATCCTACCAAGATGAGTATAAAAAACCTAAAATTACCATATAATATGGACACAACATGTAGAAACATGAAAGTAGACTTTGGTGTGTGGTAATTAAGTGTGACAATCATGCAATTCACAAACATTACAAACAAGAAAACATAATATCACAAATCACATAGAAATAGGCTGGTCTAAGAAATCTCATGAAATAAACATTAATAAATGAATACAAATATAGTCCCCAAGGTAATTCCCTGCACCCTAAGCATTGAACCCAAGTATTGCATTGGATTCAACACTTTTGGGCAAAAAAATAAAGAGAAGAAAGAAAAATAAGCTAAAGAGAAGGAAGTGTATTTTCTCTCTCTAACATACTCTAAAGGATGAAAACTGGGCATAACTTAAACCTTACTAAACAAGGATCTACATACATAGTACTAGGAAATTGGGCAATAAAAAAGGCTCAAAATTATGCCACAAACCATAGCAGTCGCAAACGACACAAGGGGTGACATTTGGCGTGGTCTATTCAAGCCGAGGCCCCTTCCAACTGGTGTGGGCACTCGGTCTTGGCACAACCTATGGCCTCATGATGGCGCAAGTTGTCAGTAATGGCACTAACTGTTTGCCTCGTGTCACGTGGTCTGGGTTAATCAACACGACCCATTTTTCGTAGATCTATTTTTATCTTCTAATACACATCCCACGTCATTTGGCACAATCCATCCAATGGAATCTTGTTTCGCTCAGGTTTTAGCGTGGGCTGTGCCGTTCTTAATACCCCATGGGTTGGTCATGGAATTGGTGATTTGAAACGTCACGGACCGTGTGAAACGGAATAGTCTGTGGCCATACTTAGGTGAATTTTGACAGTGGAATGAAGACATGGGCACGGGAAGCAAGGAGTCACCACAATCCATGTCGGAGGCCTCTAGCACGGCCCGTGTAGCATGGCACAACCTTTGTTGCTTAGCACGGGCCGTACTGAGCGCTGTCATGACTATGCTAGACCCTCCTTCATGCCGGTTGGGCTGGCCTAGTGCTAGCTTTGGCTGGGTTACTTGTTTGATTCGCTACGGAAGAGGCGTTGCTCCGAATTGAGTGTTTTTGTAGTTAAATTTATAGTTCTCGAGAAGAAAAATCCAATGGTGCCACCTTCAAGGGCTTATTCTTCTTGAATCATTCCTAAAACTACGTGCAATCTCAGAAAACACTTACCCCGCTTCTTTTTTGGCCTTCTTTAACTCCAAATCTGCCTTTTCAATGCTCAATTTCATCTACTTCCACGCTTTAGAGTCCGTGGACTTCAATCAGCCATTATCCTCACGAATGGCCTTCAATATCTTCTACTATCCTTGCGAATGGCTTTCAAATATCTTCTACCACCCTTGCAGATGGCCTTCTACCAAAAGATGATAAAAAGAACTCAAGAGAAACCTACTAATGAGATAAAAAAAAATTTGAAGATCTAGGTGTCTGTGAATATAAAATGTCCATTAGCTTCAATTAAGTCTACAAAACTATGGATTTAGGCAAGAAAGCCAAAAATTACCGTCTAAACCCTTTGTCGTGTAAACCTAAATAAAACTAGAAATCAACCCAAAAGAAGATAATAATAAATGTGCCAAATGCATCGGCTAAAGCTTGCATAAAGGTGTACATCAATCCCCCCATACAATCATCCAAACAGTCATCCCAATAGTAATCATAAGCTAAAACACAAGCACAGGGGATGCTAAAACATAGAGGTGTTCCAACTCCTCCCCCACACTTAGTTTATGCATTGTCACCAATGAATATAACTAAGGTAAGAGGAAAAATTGGAAACACCAAGAGATGCTCAATATCGTCTCCAGCATTGTATTTATGATTTTGTTTTTTTTAAAATTCTATAGATCTACCTATATTTATGTGTTTATGACTATTATGTTGGCTTGTTCTTCATGTTCTTATCAATTGCATAATTGTCACATTAATATTGGCACACACCGTAGTCTACTTTAATGTTGGTGCACTTATTGATATCCCCCCGGGAGGGAAACCTAGATTTTCTTGGGGTAACGATAGTCCGGGACCGTATGGATGTGTGCATGTGGGTCGCCGAGTCAACATTATGATCAACCATATAACTAGTTTAGCCAGTAAATTGGCCCAAAAGGTTATGGATAGAGATGCTAGGAATCTACAAGTAAATTGCCACTATCTACCCCATAGGTAGTATAGTAGTAAGAATGGGATCAACAATATAAATTCTTATGTTCGATCATTCTCCTCCTCTTAGGTTAGTAAGTAGATCTCCCATGAAAAGGTCATTTATTAGCGACGCGGGAAGGGGGTGGGTCAAATTTTGGTGTCGTTGCCGGAGATGCTAGTCTAAAGTTCTAGTCGTTAACTTGCATAGTTAGTTAGTGTTATTTTTGTTTTTTCTTTCTTAGGTTGGTCTTTTTGTCAAGGCTTTGCGATAGTGATTTGTGTACTTCTAACCCTTGTGTTAGTGTTTCTTCTTAGTTGGGTATTTTTTTAGATCCCATTTTAGGGTACATACCCATTACACGAACCTAGGAACTATACACTATCTAACGGAGTACGCAGGTAATCGAAGAAGAATAAGGAGAGCTAGAGTACGTGTTCCATAATAAACCAATTTTTGTAGTTTAAGAGACTACAGAAAATGGCGAAAAACAATTGCACACTTAGAGAGTTGATGGATCCTAACTTGGAGAATGAACTCCTATGTATTGTCTTCCAACATTTGCCACAGAATTTGACTTGTGAGCTCAAGAGTGGCATGATCCAATGTTTTCCAACTTTCCATGGAATGTTCTATGAAGATCCGAACAAGCACTTGTCACCGTTTCACCTAGTATGCACCAATATGAAACCACCGAGAGTTTAGAAAGAAAACTAAAACTTGAGATCTTTTACTTTCTCGCCGCGGGAGTGGCCAAGGATTGGTTATATTATCTTTTGCTCGGATGCATCACTTCTTGGATGGACATGAAGCAGAGGTTCCTCGAGAAGTACTTTCTAACTTCCAAGTCTGGAAGTCTCAAGAAATAGCTTTCCAACATGTCCCAGTTTGCAAATGAATCCCTTTATAAGTATTGGAAGATATTTGAGAAGTTACTATGGAGCTTTCCTTATCATCCATTCAAGGATGATGACTTGGTGTATTATTTCTTCTAAGAGCTATGTGATGATAACATGAGAATGGTGAACACCGCATGAAATGGTTTGATTACCAATAAGAGTCTGAGGTATGCAATGGCATTTTTTGAAGAAATAGCCAATCAGACAAGCCAGTTAGGTACTAGATCCTGAGTGAAAAAATTGTATGAGCCAGCTCAATCTCCCCAATTAAAATAGAAAGTTCAAGTACTTGCTTCAATGATGAAGGAACATATGAAGGGAAGTGTTCACCACGTCAAAGTATGCGGAATATGTAGCCTTGATCCTCATACTAACACTTGTCCACTAGTGGTGATGATTTTGAAATGGTGAAAGCATTGGAATTCAATGGTGGAAATAGGAAAAAATTTGCTAGGGGGCAACAACAAGGGTTTCGAGGAAACCAAAGCAGAGATAGAAATGTCTCCTATGCAAATACCCTCAATCATTGGTAACATAATCACCCCAAATTTTGTTGGCATGGGGAGGAAACTTAAGTGTACAAACGAGGTGGACAACCTCAACCTTCACCCTACCGGAGAGGAGAAGGGCCTTCCAACAACAACACAGCTTTGTAAAAGTCAAATCCAGAAGAGATCTTAGAGGCTATAGCTTAATTGGTAAAGAAAAAATACATGTTCACATAGCGTACAAGGAGACAAATTTAAGATCTTTGCACTAGAGCTTTTTCGAGCATCAAGAATCTCAAAATCCAAGTCTGCCAACTCGCCACTTCAGTGAGTTGACTTGAGGTCAAGGAGTCCGGCCAGCTCCCTTCCCAGCCCCATATCAATCCAAGAAATGTGAGTGTGTTAAATCTAAGGAGCGGGAAGGAGGTACGTGAGCCCGAGAAGGAAATCTTGCAAGAGGATGATTTGATAGTGGAAAGCAACAAGACTAATTTTAAGGGGTGTGAGATAGTTGTAGAGGAGGATCCCATCAAAGATCTCCCAACCACATAGGCGAGGGTGATCCCACCACTGCCCTTTCTCAGTGTACATAGGGAAAGGCTGAAGGTGGCAACCGACGATGTACACATTCGCAAAATATTCAAGAAGGTTGAAACTAGCATCCAAATATGGATATGATTAAGCATGTTCCCTCTTATGCTAAATTCTAGAAAATATCATGTATTAACAATAGGAAAAAACCAATTAGGAAGTAGGAAAATTGAAGATAGGAGGAGTGGTTACTCTAAATCATAGGAACTTAGCTAAGAAATGTGATTACCCCGGGATGTTTTCAGTTCCTATCTTTTTAGGTGGAAAATTGGTGAAAATTCTATGATTGACTTAGGAGCATCTATTAATGTTATCCCTTCTAACCTTTATCAAAACCTAGATGTAGGCGAGCTTAAGGAAACTAAGGTAATTATCCAATTAGCCTATCACTCCCAAACTAGCCCTCGAGATTTAGTTAAGAATGTAATGTTTGGAATAGCCAATTTAGCATTTCTAGCTGACTTCTGTGTCCTTGACATAAGTCGTGATGGTGTTGCGCCCTCAATTTTATTGGGGAAACCTTTCCTTGAAACCTTAAGGACTAAGATAGATATTAATTTATGGACACTAATCTCAGAGAATGACATTAATAAGGTGGGATTTGAAATCAATAAGTCTAAGCATTATTCATCTATTCCCTCTCTTATGTAAAAAATATAACTTTGTGTGATGAACTTGTTTAATTTGAAAAACCTTGCATTATATATGAGAATGATTGCCTAAATGAGATTCTTCAGGATAATGAGAATGATTGCCTAGATGAGATTCTTGATGATGATGAGAGTATGAAGTAAATCATACTTTGTGCTTCAATAGTGATGATCATGTTGATAAAACTTATGCTATGCATTATGTTAGTGATGACATTTCTATCATGGATTGCTTTTCTATTATCACTAACATGCAACGGTTATTGGATAGTGCCGAGGAGGTAACAACCCCTCGACTATCTCCTAAACTCAAGGTAATAGCTAAGGACTCAACATTGAATAGGTATGGACATTCACTCCCTATGGAAAAAATCGTGTAAAGGTAAGGATGGCACTTTGTGGAGACCTCTCGACAAAGATTGCATTGTGGGTGGAGTTCCCAATGGAGACTCCATATATCCAACAGTAGGTTCTTTTAAATCATATTTCATTAAAAAATAAGTCCTGAGGACGATAGTAAAAATACATTGCGCTTTCTTGTTTTGTTTTGACATTTTTTGGTAGATAGATTTTGCATATATTTTGTGTGTGAAAAGATCTTGGGGTAAAAATCTTATTGATTTCCAAGTTAAGATGGAGTCTCATGTGTAACAGAGTAAAGGGAATAGGACTTTGTGGGTGAAAAAAATCCTTTTGAAAAAAAGGGAGGAATTAGGGGGGAAAATGCCTTGTTCACAGGCCAGCCTCGTGTCAGCCTCCCCCAACAAGCCTCGTGTCAGGTCCCCCTCAACAAGAGGCAACATGTGGTACCCTCATGTTACAGCCTTGTGTTGTACTGTAGGTAGGTCAAAATACACATTTTTTAAAATTGAATTTTTAATCCAAAACATGCATTTTTGGCCCAGTAATTTAGCAAATCTTATATTACCTAGGATTGTTGATGTAAATATTACTATACTAAGCATCACCACCTCACTTAGGCATTAATTAAGTGTTACTTTTATCCCCTAGAGTTTCAATTTTCAACTATGACATCCTTATATATTTTGTACCTCCCTCCTAAATCACCCTCTCTTAGAAGAGCATGAATTGTTGAAAATAAGAGTCCATAGTACATTTCCCCATCCATAGGAAGCATTTAGCTCATTCAAGTACCTAAAGAACACTCACTCTAACTTCACTTTTGAGAACTCAAAATTTTAAGCTTTTTCTCTCAAAAATTGGCATTTTTGCTTCTTCGTGTGTGGATTTTTCATCTCTTACCCTCAAAATTTGAGTAATCATTTGAACCTTGTGTTCACTTTCTTTCTTTAGCATGATTTTGTTGCAACAATAAGGAATGATTTTTCTAAACTTTGAGGTGTTTTTGGGGAAGCATGTGGGTTATATGAATGATCTTGCATGGAACCAAGTGTGGGGGAAGTATATGTTCTTGTGCTTTGATGATATGATCTTCCTTGATGTGGTTGTTGAGGAGAAGAATTAATTCTTGATCGTATGACCTTATTGATGAGTTGATATGAATTTCCATGAGTATGTTATTTAGGAAGAATGAATCTTGATTGAATAGCGTTTATATTGAAATAGCATGGTTAGGAATATCTTGGCTATTTAGAAAAAAAGGTTATTCTTAGATGATACTTTATGCATATCTTTGGGTATTCTTGAATTACCATCTTCTTCTTGTTGTGATAGAATGTCTCCAAAAAAAAGTAGGGCAGAAAAAGGAACAACTTCCCGGGGTGTCAATGGGAATAAGTCAACTAAAATTAGGAGATCAAGGCAGTGGCTTCCCTTCTTCCCAACCCCGCCTTTGTCATTGGAGAGTTCATGGGGTTAACCAACATTTACAGGAGTGTGGTTAAAGATAGAGGTACTTAAATAGCCCAAAGAGGACCATATTGGAGATGAATTTTGCATGCAAGGAGACCTTGAAAGCCCTAGGCCTACTCGAGCCCGTTACTTATTTGCTAAGCCAAATGGGCCTAGAGGATTTCTTGGATATTCATACCAAGACTTACATAAGGTGGAGTTGGGAGTTTTTGGCCACCTTAGAGCAAGCAGTGGACAGTGATGAGAGGAAGATCATCCATTTCCACTTGTATTATAAGGAGTACACTATGTTGCATTGGGAGATTGCCCAAGAACTCAGGTGGAAGTATGGGAGAGAGGTTCCAAAAACACAGGAAAGGCCTTTCATTTTCAACAAACAATTTTTGGAGGATTATTTCAGGCACAGAGAGGAAAAATCTATGCAAGAGTACCACAATAGTCCACCCAGGTTTGTGTTATGTCCAGCAACTCCTATCCATGGGCATATTTTGCAACGGAGAGATCTCACAGTGCCCCGGCCAGGATATCCAAATCCTTTGTGCAATGACCCCAGAAGGGAATTTCTACCCCAATTCGGTAGGGGCCTTTATGGAGGAATGATTAGCCGCAGGTTAGAAGAAAGGTGATAAGATACCAATTGGAGGTATGGTCGGACTTCTAGTCCAACACTCTTGACATCCGGTTCCTTCTATATTTTCATTAGCGAACTTAGGTCATTCAAGAACTAGTTAAACTATGGACAAGCTAGCACTGGCTTCAATGATTGCTACCACTACATAGTAGGACAGATTCATATAGTTGCACAGTGGCACTACAGTTTAAAGCTTCATGGTTCTTCCACAATCGAAGCGCAACGCTATCAACCAAGACACTCTATTGGAGGAATGGTTTCTAGAATCCAGTCTGTGGTTTAAGTAGGTCCTCTTCAGGGTCTTATCAATCCTAGACATGGAAATTGAGGAGGGAATTTTGAGATTCCATTAAGAGCACCACCTACCCGCGGACTTCCTAGACAAACTACGCACATCTGGGGAACAACTCATGAGTTCTACCCAAATAGTGTAGAATGAGAATTTTGGGGAATAACTATGCACATTCGGTAACGCGGTGGGAGGGATGAGTCTGTTGGTGGAGAATTTTTGGACTAGGTTGGACTCCATTGAGAGGAAAGTGAATCAGGAGTTCGCTATTGCGGATGAGAGGACGGATGTACGAGAGAAGTCTATTGAGTAGTTGAACAAGATATTCTATATCTCAAGGCTTGATGGTTTTTGGGGCGTTGTTCCCATCGAGTGGCAATAAATGAGACATGAAGAAAAGAGTAGGAGACATGAGAAAAGGCACTTGAGAGGACTCTTCGGGATCCCAAGTGTAAGTTCCACTACTTTTCCCTTTCTCACTTAAGATTTCCACAATTTCATTGCATTGGGAAAAATGCATGGTTCAAGTGTAGGGGAGGGAGTAGTGAGGCACTTAGGAGTTTTTCATCTCGAGTTTCCTTTGTGTTTTTTATGACATTTTGTTTGGGGATGTTTTGGACGCATTTTGGTGGTATGCTTTGGTCTTTAGGGTGTTATCTTTTTGTTTTTTGGAAATTTTTTGTGTTCTAAATTTTGGTAGTATGAAACCCATATTTGGGCCATTTTGTGCTTCACAAATAAAAAATTGAAATTTTTTAAAAAATGAAGAAAATATGCCCGGCTAAGTTGGAAAGCCAAAAGGGCGACTTAGGAAAAAATGGAAAAATCCCGGATAGGTTAAAAACCTAGGTAAAAATGAGAGGCAAGGCCTAGCTATATTGAAAATCTTAGGAAAAAATGAGAGGCCGGTGTGGAAAAAGGTGAGAGGTGAGCTCAACATGCACGAATACTAGGATGAGAACCCGAGAGGGCTCCTTGGCAAAATGAGAGAATTTGAGAGAAAATAGAAACTTCAAATGAACATCTCTTGGATTATCATTGGTGGCTTCTTTCGCCGTAGTAAGTTTGGCTTCACACTTATCACATATACTTTACCTTTTTGGATTGATTTTGGTGGATATGTTACTTTAGCTTCTTCGGGGAGAGTGAGAGTTGTGAGATTCTTACATCTTTTAGAGGAACTAGGGTAGCTTCGGAATAAGATTATATGTATCGGTTAAATTATCCTTGCATGCTACTTTTCTCTTGGATCTTTGCTCGCTTTTGTTTACTTAAGGACGAGAAAAGGTTGAATTGTGGGGGCAATAGATCTGCACCTTTGTGCATCCATTAACCAATGCATTTTACACGTTTGTTATTATGTTTTGTTAGGTTGATTTATAGTTTTAGTTAGGTTTACATTACAAACAGTTTAGATGACCGTTGTTGGTTTTCTTATCTAAATCTCGAGTTTTGCAGACTTCATTGGATCTAATGGACACTTTTTCCTCACAAGCACCTATATATACCTTAATGATCTTACCAGTAGGTTGTTCGTGAGGATTTTGGCATTGTTTGTAGAAGGCCATCCTCAAAGGTGGTAGTCGATATTTGAAGGTCATTCGCAAGGATGGTAGTAGATGAAGGTCATTCGCAAGGATGGTAGTAGATGAAGGCCATTCGCAAGAATGGTAGTAAATAAAGGTTATTCTCAAGGATTGTAGTAGACAGAAGACTATGAAACGAAAAACATTGTAGTAGAAGGAATTGAGCTAAAAAGGCAGAATCAAAGTTCAACATTGTCAAGACATAACAGCAGCATTAACTTTCATGATAGGCGGCACCAGCCGACCGACACTGCTGTGCCGGTCACATGGCCATGCCAGAGGCCACCTGGCATGGACCGTGCCCTCCAGCACGGTCGTGCCACAGTCTCTTGCCACGAGCTGCCCAGAGAAACAAGGCCCATGCCACCCTAAACTCTTATGAGGCAAAGTATGGACACAAACCGTGCCCTTTTAAATGTCCCGTGTTATATCAGTTCCAATATGCAAATATTAACCCACGGGGTGTGAAAAATGACATGGTCGTACCACCATTTTGATCTAAAAATAACTCCCAGCCTATGGTCTGCAAGATTTCACACAACCGGTGCCGTTCAACTCATCAAGAAGAGCTTCCCGCTGACGGTCCGAGCCAAACGACGTAACCGCAAGCATCAGAAGTTCAAAAATGGAGGATCAACCGACAGGCGGCTTTGGCCAGCACGATCTGTGCCAGACATAGCCGGTATAGTAATGCCAGGTCACCTGTTCAGTGTCAGCACCAGCCCGGAATGGTTTTTCCCCAGTTGGCCTGACCGTGCTCGATTGCACGACCCATGCCAATTTCAGCTGCTACGGTTTTTTGCCCTATTTTGCGCCTTTTTTAAGGCCCTATTCCCATCTCTATGTATACGAGCCTATGTCTACTAGGGTTTAATTTTTTTTTTCTCATTTTAGACTACCAGGAGTAGGTAGATAGAGAAAGGAACTCTTCCTTCTCTCTAATTTCTTTTTTTCTCTTTTGTTATTGAACCCAATGAAATATTTTGGTTCAGTGCTTAGGGAGTAGTTAATTGACTAGGGGATTTTATATTTATTTATGATTTTGTGTTTGTTTTGGGAGATTCTATAGATCTGTCTATCTTTATCTATATATAATTATTATGTTAGCTTGTTCTTCATTTTATTATCAATTGCATGATTGTTACAATATCATTGGCACAAAACGTAGTCTAATTTCATGTTGGTGCACTTATTGATATCTCCTAGGGAGGGAAACCTATATGTGCTTTGGGTAATTATAGTATAGGACCATATGAGTATGTGCATGTGAGTCGCTGAGTCAATGTTACGATTAACCATACAACTAGTTTATCTGACAAATTGGCCCAAAGAGTTATAGATAGAGATAGCATTATTAACAAACTAGGGTTTGCATGAGTCGCAATGTTAGAGCCAACGATAAGGTGCTTAATTCTTTGTAGGCCTAGGGAGAAGAATTTGTGGTGTAGTTCCAGAGACATAAACATACAGGAGAGATTCAGATATGCACAGCTGGCGAGGCCATTGCTGCACTCCCCTAATTTTGGAGGCGGTGTCAATGAAAGATTACATGTGCACCATACGTGGGAGGTATAGGGAAATTTCGACCATCAACCACACCACATGTCATAATCACTAATATAGGTTTATATGTCTTGCGTGTGATTGAATCTAGGATCAAAACATAAAACCGATCATTTTACGCAAATATTTCCCAAATGCTAGTTTTATATAGGTTCGCTCTCTTGTGCTTTCATATGCTCATAGTAGTTAGCAACCCCATTCCCCCCAAAAAACCTACTTTAGCTGTACTAGCTATTCTAAGCACGTTGTCAGATTGATGACCCGATCGCGGTTGAGTATAGTTAATTCATAGATTCCTAGCATCTCTGTGGATGACTCAAGTATTTCCCCTGTCTACCCAATAGGTAGATTAGTAGTAATAACAAGAGCAACATTATCACTTTCTATCTTTGATCGATGAAATGTCCTCCTTTCGTTTTAGTTATTTCATCTCCCTTGAAAAAAAATTGTTTATTAGCAACACTTAGTAGGGGCGGGATACAATCCTACCTGGGGGATGAGAGACCTTCTAACAATTGGGAGGTTATATAAAATTCAGAAAGAGATTAATTTTGGAGGTTATTTCTTAAATTAAAAGGAGGAATGAGCTATTTGCGGAGTGTGCTTGGTGCAACATTGAGTAGTGGGGCACAGGGGCATCTTCGAGCATAAAGAACCATGAATTTCATGTGGGGAAATTGGCCACCTTGATGAGACGTCAAATACATGTATTTTCCAAGGCATTTAACATTTCTTTTGTTATCAGTTTGAGGGTAGATTTCTAGGTTCAGGTAGATTTACATTATAAGGGGTTAAGATGGCCATTTTTGGTTTTCACTAAATCCTTCATTTTGTAACCTATTTTGAGTCTAAAGAATTTTTGTCCTTACCAGCATCCAGATTCTAATATATGAGCATATTTTTAGTTTCTCGTAAGCACTTTGGAGTATTTTAGTGAAGGACATTCGCAAGGATGGTAGAAGACTGAAGGCAACGAGTCAAATTGTTGTAGAAAATAGCATGTGGCTCGCTGAGTCAACATTATGGTCGACTATACAACCAGTCTAGCAAGAAGATTAGCCTTAAGTGTTGCGGATAGAGATAGTCTTAGTAGCAAACTAGGGTTAGCTTGAGTCACGACCTTTAAGCCATCAATAAGGTGCTTCATCCCTTTTGCCTCTGTTGACCTAGAGAGAATATTTTGTAGTGGAGTGTCCAGGACGTAATCATACAAGAAGATTTAGATCTTCTTATTATGCAGGGCCTTTGTTGAATTCTCCTAATTATGGAGGCAGTGCCGATGGAAGATGACAAGCGCACCCTATGTGACAGGCAAGGAAAGGGCTAGTTTTATATAGTTTTACTCTCTTGTGCTTTTGCATACTCGTAGTTGTTAGTAAACCCCTCCCTCCCACCCCAAACCTATTTTAACAATCCTAGCTATTCCTAGCATGTGGTTGGATTGACGGCCTGATCGAAGCTGTATAGTTAAGTTGTAAATACCTAGCTGACCCGCCCCCTCTCAAGCATCGCTAAACAAGAGAAGAGGATGGTTAGATATCAGAGATAAGATTTATATGTTGATCTCATTTCTATTAATAAGCTACCAAGAATGGTAGATAGTGGAAAGTACCAGGGTCATCCATAGATATGTTGAACACAATCGTGGTCGGGTCGTGAATCCTACCACTTGTTAGGAACAATTAGTGTTGTAATAAAACTCATTTTTTTGGGTGAGGATTTTCAGCTATCGAATACAAACATGCAATAAATAGGAAAAAATATGTAAACAAACACACGGGGAATATTCACGTAACATGTTTGATGTTAGCTAGATTGTCAATTTCATCAAATACAAGAACGTAACCCTATTCTAGTGTTTTTGTCATGTGGTGAGAACAATGGTCAAAACTTCCCCCAATCTGTCACATAGAGGTTCGCGATAACATCTTCCATCAGTCTCATCTCCACAACTAAGGGAGTGAAACAACGGCTATAGCACATTGCGCAGGTTTGATTCTCCCCCGTGCGATTATTTCCCTTGCAGAACACTACGAATGAACTACCCCTAGGTCTAAAAAGGCAAAGGAACTAGTCGTCTTATCGATGGCTTCTAGGATCAACAAATAATCCTAGTTTTCTACATACTATATCTGTACCTACAACTCTTCAGACCTCTTTGGAAAGCTAACTAGATGCGTGGTCGATCATGGCGATTAACAAGGGTAACCTTCCTGCACATGCCTAGTTCTAGACTATCGCACCCCAAGCACATCTAGGTTTCCTTAACCGGGGAGTAGAAACAGTGCACCAATATGAAGGTAGAGTTGATTGTGTGCCAACAAAGTGTGACTTTCATGAAATTCACAAGAATATTAAGAACAAGCCAACATAATGACCATAAAACACAAAGAAATAATTAGATCTAGTATTTCATTTGAGTTAACACTTTTTGGACACATAAAAGATGAAAATAAAAGAAACTAGAAATAAGTGATAGTGTTTTCTCTCTCTATCCACCTACTAAGATCTAAAAATGAGCATAAAATTAAACCTTAATAGACAAAGGTCCATATGTATAGTAGTAGGGAATTGGGCCTAAAAATAGGCAAAAAAGTGGTAAAACCCTAGAAGCTGCCAGGGTTCCACGCTGACATAGGGCACGTATCCTGGAACTTCCGGTGTTGGACGTACCAGCTCGGGATGCGTGTCCTGGCATAGCCCATACAGGTCGTGCAGGTGCGCCCCACATCACCCTGCGTGAGCCGCTAGCCGGGTTCTTGTTTTCTTTGTTTTTAATCCATTCCATGCGTAGTTTCATGCACTCCGTTGGCTGGAACCTTGATTTTCTCAGAACCTCGGTATACCCTACGTCATTATTCACACTCTGTTGGGTGGTCTTTGCATTTGTAACTTAAAACGGTGCAGGATGTGTAAAACAAAACATCCCACTCAATACTTAGCCTATATTTGAGCGAAAAGAGGGGAGCCTCAAGCCATGTTTTTGAAATGCCCATAGCTAGTGATATAGGCCGTGCCAAGGCCCCTTGGTAAGGGTCGTGCCCATTGTTTAAGTCGTGCTATCTTTCGGTCTGCGCCAAGCATATATGGTCTGCGCTGGTCGTGATTGATTTGCATGACTAACTTCTTCGCTTCGCTACGGGTGAACCATTGGTTTGATTTGGGAGTTTTTGTTGCCAATTGTTTAGCACTCGAAAAGACGTATCTAGTGGTGACACCCTGATGTGCCAACTCTCGTATTTTCCCAAAAATCCATGCAACCTGGAACAACGATCCCTCTATTTCTTCTTTTGCTTTCTTGAACTTTAGGTCCGCCTTTCTTGGTCCCAATTCCTTCTACTACCAAGATTTGAAATTTGTGGTCTTCGATCTACTACCATCCTTGTGAATAAGCTTCGATATCTTCTACCATTCTTATTAATAGCTTTCAAATATCTACTACCACCCCTACCGATGGTCTTGCACCAAGAGAAAACGACAAAGCATTCACGAACAACCTACTAATGATGATCAAAGAGAAAGATCTAGGCTCTGTGAATTCTGAGTGTCAATTAGTTCCAATTAAGTCTACAAAATGTGGGATTTAGACAAGAAAACAACAAGTGGTCATCTAAACCTTTTGTCTTGCAAATCTAACTGAAAATAGCAATCAACCCAACAGAAGATGAAATAAATGTGTTAAATGCTTTGGCTAATGCATGCACAATGGTGCACATCAATCCCCCCCCCCCCACA
>JAULKM010125405.1:0-20249 GCA_032355605.1 Rubia tinctorum | reverse complement strand
GCACTAGCTATTCCCGACACACATTTGGAGAAAATTAGAGAAGTCTTCAAGCTTTTTGAGGTAAGTATCCCGCTCTTAGATGTTATTGAAGAAATTCCTCTTTATGCAAAATATTTGAAAAATGCATGCATGAAGGAAAGGACTAAACGGGTAAAGAAGGTAGGTAAATTGAAAATAAATTGATTAGCCACTCTAGCTCATATAAGTGTACCGAAAAAGTGTGACAATTCGGGCATGTTTTCAATTCCTCACAACTTAGATGGTAAATTAGTGAAAGATGTTATGATTGACCTAGGGGCCTCAATTAATGTCATACCCTATAACCTCTATAATGATCTCAACTTCGGAGAAGTTAGAGTAACTAGGGTTAGCATCTAATTGAACGACCATTCCCAAGCTAGTCTCAGGGGAGTAGTGAAGAATGTGATGGTTAGAGTAGGTAAGTTGGTGTTTCTGGTGGACTTCTACGTTCTCCAAATGTCGCCCCAAGGAGAACACTTATCCATAAATCCTTTGAACTAAATCTAACCATATCCTCTCCCATCAATAGAGAGTACTTATCCATAAATCCAAAACATTCCTCCCATTTCACACTGGGCAAGATTCAAATTTTGAGCATTTCTCTCAAGAAAAAGCATTCTTTTGCTTTTCTTGTGTGTTATTCATCTCCTAACCTTCAATAAATGCAAAAATGCAGTTTTCCATTAATGTAGTTTTAGCTTGCCCTTACTCTACCCCCTCGACTTTGCGTCCCGATACCCCTGATGGTCCGTTAGAGATTTTTTATCAGCAAAGTTGGTCGACGGTTATGGTGGAAACCCCATTGGACCCTGTATAAATGACCCTTAATTAATTCCATAAGGATGATCCAGGGGTGGGTCAGGCAGAGCGTTATGATGTGGGGAAGTTGACAGTCGAGCAACAGAAAGTGAATGAGTGGATTTGTACGAACGTGTTCCTGTCAGGTGGACACGCATGAGAGCTAACGATAGGAAACCTGATGTTGCTTTATTATATCATAGAGAGAATCCCCATTAACCCTAGGTAAACTATTGTAAACTATATGCTGAAGGCCGCAGCAGGGAAGAAGAAGGATCTCCCCTACGGAGGACTTATAACTGCATTGCTAAGGCAGTTTGATGTCCAACCTGTAGATCTCCCACTGCGTCTAGAATACTACGATGGTAGTTGGTTCTGGCACAAGTTCCTAGAAGTGGGAGATGACAACAAGTGGCGTCACAAGGTAATCCCCGACCCCGGCACGACGACAATTGTGGTGAAGAGAGATGGATGTTGACAGGGACAGGGCTTAGTCATCTAGATCTCGTACATTCTATATTTTGTAATTAAATCTTTTTGCACTTTTGCTTCATTTTATATGTTGCACATAATTCAATCTCATTTTCTATATATGTTTTGTAGGTGGTGGACGTGGTTGGAAGAGTATGGTTAGTCGCAACTGGCAATGCATCCATGCTGATGTTAGAAAGGCAAACAAAGAAATGTAGCTAGTGGAGGCCCGCCATGAAAAATTCATACGAGATGTTACCCAACTTTGAAGTAGAATTTTTAGACAGTGAGGCGGAAGATGATATAGAGGAAGAACCCGCTCCAGAGAAAAGTGATCCAGAGTTTGCCGCAATGTTCCATGATGAAACTAGGCTTTTTTTTGCTTTTGTGACAGTAACATTACATTGTAATTTGTAATCAAAGGATGTTTTTTTTTCATTTAAAATCAACAAGATCAGCGTGTTTAAGGATTTATGGCAGCGAGTATTTGGTCAAATTAATGTGTCCATCAATCATAGCAGTTTCTTCTTAATTTTTTTGTAAAAAACAATAATGATAAAGATTAGTTGTCGAATTTTACCAAACCATTTGATGAAGTTCCGAATGAGGAACATATGGGGGATAGTATAAATTTGGATATTTTATAGTTCCAAATTTGGAATTTCATCTGGGAAAATTTAATGTGGATACACCGACACTCTTTCGATTGAGAAACATATTCGTTGATATATTGTTTTTTTTCAATTTTGTTATTTTTTAAAACTAAAATTTACATTAGGTCAATTTTAGTTTCGGACTTGGAAGTTGTAGTGTCAAAATCACCTGGACCTTTCTGACCTGCACGGGTTTTTTATGCTTATCTGGGGTTTTTTTACCTAAGCAGTTCTGAACTCGGAACATTGATTTTGCCGTTTTATGTTTAGCCTGGATAAAGTACCTCTGTCGGAACTCATTCATGATATATAAAAAATAGGACTGTGATTTTGAAAACCCACAAATTGCAAACCCTAGTTTTAGATTTTGTCTCTTATGACATCGAAAATAGTTTCCCACTTCACAAATCTTGAGCACAAGTGAACGCCGATGATGACTACTATGTCAACATCAAACCAAGGTGGAATAGGAGATCGATGATGTTCAAAATCAATGAATGCAATCGAAAGGAGAACCAACGACTACGAGAGTGCAAGGTTTGCTTCCTCTCTTGCTCAATCTAGTACAATGTACTACGAGAGAACGGTAAATTATTGGATTGTTACATAATTGATTTGAATGTTTATCATGGTATTGGTTTAGTAGATCCAGTTTAAGAATTTGAGGGGCAACATGTGCTTAAGTTATTAATTATGAATGAACCATCACATTTCGATGAAGTGTGTCAATTTTATTGCTACTTACATGAGGTTTGTGGGGTGTTTATAAGACCATGGGTAGTGGATTTGAGATAGATCTAAGCTCATGGATTATTGACGGACATTTGGAATGTACATATAAAGGACTCGAAAATGTGTTTCCTCAAAACATAAAAAGGTTTGTGATGTATACCATAGGGATAGTTGCCTTCTTCAAAGTGACTACCCTTTTGTTGACCCGATTTCATGTAGCGTTAGATGCTTTCAACGCAATCCGACTAACCTATGAAAACCAGAGAGTTTTGACCTAACTACCCACCCTATAGACCAGTGGATCATATATGAAATGATTGCTAGGAGTATTGTACCCACCACCGGACACATCACTGAACCTAGTTATGTGAACGTTATGCTATTTTATTACACTGTTAAGGGCAGGCGGATCAGTCTGGGAGCTGCAATATTTAGGCATATGGTGTGGGTTGCGTCATCTAAGAGGGTGATAAAAAGTCTCCCATATGGGAACTTAATCACAGTGATTTTTAAGGGTGTAGAAGGCTTTGCATTCCATGGAGAGGAAAAACCATGTAAGTGTTTTGATCATGTATATTTTACAAAGAATATGTGGGTGTTGTTTGAGCACAAGTGGAATCATATGCCTCGTGATACTAGTGAGGAAAACAAGAGGCCTGGAATCGAAGAAGGTTGTCAATTTTTATATATTTTATTTTGTAAATTTAAATATTGATTAAATGCGTATTTCAGTTTTGTGTAATGTAGAGGAGGTTGTGGAGGAATACGATTCTAGTTTTGTGAAGGGTTTCAAAGCCTGCTACAGATGGGTTCATCGGGAAATTTCTGGCCTAATGAAGCACATTTGAAAGTTTGAGCATAGTCAACGCTCATATGAGTGACAATCCGTGATTAGGCATTCCAATTCTAAGTGACTTTTTGGTTTTAAAGTAACTCATGTTTGAGTTTCCAACTATATGACAACTACTTTGGACCATTTTTCTTCTTTTGTTATGCATGATTTAAGTTTGCTAAATTCTATCATGAACATATATTATTTCTTCGAAATTATGTTATACTTCCATTGATTTGCAATAATTGTGTTTATATAGCATATTAGAAATGCATAACATTAAAATTAAACAAAATGTTGGGCAATATACTGAAATTACCATCACAGCCAAAGGACTTCCGAGGTCGGAAGTACGTCCGACCTTCATTTTTTACGAACAAAACATACTAAAGTAAACGAGAACACAACATCCACTATGGTTTTTTTCCTTCGACTATTTTTTCTGCTTCCCCCTTTTCTTTGTCATCTTCCCTCGTCCATCAACCCAGATTCCTTCATCTTGGTCGCTACGCCTGAGATATCCATGCACACTCAAATCATCTTACTGGAGTAAAATGTTGATGTCATCTAATCTAGTTTGAGTATGTCGACCGAAACCAATGAAATCTTCGCATTCATACTTCTCAATGAAAGCTCTCTTCCCTTCGACAAAAACCTCCCACTGAGGGTCTATTGGATATTTTATATAAAACACTTGGTGAGCTTGTGATGACGATATTAATGGATTATCCCTCCCACCCACCCACTAGGCTCCGATCTACAAGTGTGAATCCCATATCCTCAGTTCCTTGCCCGTTGTTCACATCTACCCATTAAGATTTGAAATCTAGGACACGCATTGTAACATAATCAAGTTCCCAAATTTCAATAATGGTTTTGAAATAGCTACTTTGGGCATACATTTAATTTTTTTCGCTACCACTAGTAATATGTAATGCCTCAGACAAGAGAGTCACACCACTGTTTTTTATGTGCACGATTATGCATGTGTTAGCCAATGCATTTGACACATTTATTATCGTATTTTGTTTTGTTTATGGATTGTTTTAGTTAGGTTTGAACGACAAAGGGATTAGATGGCCATTATTGGTCTTCTTGTCTAAATCCCGAGATTTGTAAACTTGATTGAAATTAATGGACACTTTGTATTCACGGGCACCTAGATCTTTCTCTTTGATCTCATTAGTAGGTTGCTCATGAGCGCTCTTTCATTATCTTTTGAAGAAGGCCATCCATGAGGGTGGTTATGGATATTTGAAGGTCATTCGCAAGGATGGTAGAAGATATTTAAGGTCATTCACAAGGATGGTAATAGATTGAAGGCCACAAACTCCAAAGCATAGTAGTAAATGGAATTGGGACCAAGAAATGCAGATTAGAAGTTCAAGAAGGCCAAGTCTGAAGCGGAGAAATTATTGTCCGGAGGTTGCACGGAGTTCTGGAAAAATCAAAGAATAATAAGCCCTTTAGGGTGGCATCATTGGATTATTCTTCTCGAGCCCTATAAAATTGACTACAAGAACTCTCAAATCGAACCAACAGTTCATCTGTAGCGTAGCAAACAAGTCAGTTGACCGAATCAGCCATGACCGCCATGGATAGCACAAGGCCAGCACGAGGGCTAGGCCTAGGACGGCCCGTTCCACATGGCTCATGTCAAGAGTCTTTGGCAAGACCCTTTCCACCCAACATGGGCCATGCCAAGCTCTAGCACAGACCATGCTCATTCCAGCAGGCCGTGCTCCTCGACTCATCGTTTCACTCCAAAATTGGCTAAGTATGAGAGCAGACCATTCTATTTTACACGGCGGACCTATATCTACTAGGGTTTAAGTTTATTCTCATTTTTAGATCTCAGGGGGAGGCTAGAGAGAGAAAACTCTTCCTTCTCTCTAGGTTCTTTTCTTTTCATTGTTATTTTGCTTTTGCCCAAAAGTGTTGAATCCAATGAAATACTTGGATTAAATTCTTAGGAAGCAGGGATCTTACTTGGGGATAATATTTTCATTCATGTTTTGATGTTAATTTTTTGAGATTTCATAGATCGGCCTATTCTATGGGCTTTTGTATTATTATGTTGGCTTGTTCTTAAAATTCTTGTGAATTGCATGATTCTCACACTTAGTTAGCACACACCAAGTCTACTCTCATGTTGTCGCACTATTTCTACCCCCTCCCCGGGGAAGGAAACCTAGATGCATTTGGGGTATCGATAGTCCAGAACATTGTGGGTGTGTGCACGTAAGTTGCCGTTGTTAATTGTTACGATCGACCATGCTCTAGTTAGCTGACTATGTTGTTCGAAGTGTTGCGGGTAGAGATAGACTAAGTAGCAAACTAGGATTATATTTTTAATCCTAGAGCCATCGATGAGACGCCTAATTCCTTTTCTTCCGTAGGCTTAGGGGTAGTGAGTTTGTAGTGTTCCACCCAGGACTTAATTGAACAGGGGAGAATCTGACCTACAAAATGAGTCATTACCATTGTTACACTTCTCTAGTTGTGAAGGAGAGGCAGATGGAACATTTAATACGTGCACCCCTATGTGACAAATAGGGGAAAGTTTTGACAATTGTTCGCACTACGTGATACAAACACTAGAATAGGGTATAGTTTTTGTATTTGATGAAATTGATGATCAAAATGACATTAATCATGTTGCACAAATATTCCCCAATTGCTAGTTTATATTGTTAATTCTTGTGAACATTTGCATTCTAGTAGTTGTTAGTACAAAATCCCCCCAAATGACTGTTTTATCAACACTATTTATTCCAAACACGTGGTCGGATTGATGACCGGATCATGGTTGTGTATAGTTAACTATTAGATTCCAAATATCTCTATGGACGACCCCAGTACTTGCCACAATCTACCATTCTTGGTAGTGTTGTAGTAGGAACGGGAGCAACATTGCAAATTCTATCTTTGGCCCTTACCACTCCAGCCTCCTCTCGTGTTTTTAACAACACCCGGGATGTGGTGGGTCAAATTTTGGCATCATTTTAAGGATGATATTTTAATGGTCTAGTAGTTAACTTGTATAGCGTGTTAGTAGATTAATTGGTGTTGTTTTTGTTTTTTTGTTGTTTTTGCAGTTGAGTTTTTTTGCTAGTTTTCGGTTACTTCTAACCCTTTTTGCCAGTGTTGTTTTTGGTTGGCCACTTTTTTATTCCCAGTTTGTGGTATATACCTGTGACAAGAATTTGGGAGTTTTAAATTATCCAATGGATTACACAGGTGGTGGGCGAAGAATCTAGACCAGAAGTTCCACAAGAACTACTTTTGGTAGTTGTAGAGAAAGAAGAAATGACGGAGGATAAACACACTTTGTGGGAGTTGATGCTTCTAAATTTTGTGAATTAACCACTTTTAATCATTTTCCCACCCTTGCCATCCAATTTGATGTGTGAACTCAAGAGTGGTATGATCCATTGCTTGCCGACGTTCCATGGGATGGCCGGAGAAGATCCGAGAAAATATCTTCGAAATTCCACCTAGTTTGTAACAACATGAATCCGACTGATGTCTTGGAGGAAAATTACAATCTGAGGGCATTTCCTTTCTCACTTCGGGATTCGACCAAAGATTGATTATACTATCTCCCGCTTGGTTCTATCACCTCGTGGATGGATATGAAGCGCAGATTTCTCGAGAAATACTTCCCAACTTCAAAGTCTGTGGGGTTGAAGAAGCAACTTTTCAATATCTCTCAGTTTTATAATGAGTCCCTCTACGAGTATTGGGAAAGGTTCAAGAGGTTGGTTGCGAGTTGTCCATATCATCCATTCAAGGAGGGAGATATATTTTACTATTTGTTCAAAGGGTTGTGTGATGATGAAATGCATATGGTGAACACTGATTGCAATGGTTCAATCGCCAACAAAAGCCCAAAGGAGGCAATGACACTCTTCAAGGAGATGGCAAACGGAACAAGGCAATTTGGTACAAGGTCTAGGGTGAAGCCCGTGGGGGAACCATCTCAATCCCTTAAGTTAGATGAGCGAGTCTAATCTCTTGCCTCCATGATGAAAGAGTTCATGAAAAGGGGAGTTCAACAAGAAAAATTGTGTGGTATTTGTAGCCTTGATCATCACACGGATCCTTTCCCGCAAGTGGTGGAAGATATAGAGGAAGTTAAGGCGTTGCATTTCAACAATGGTGGAAATAGGTCACATTTTTCTAGGGGAAAACAAGAAGGGTTCAGTGGAAACCAAGGAGGAAAAATGTAAGATCCCTACAAAAAAAACCTTCAACCCCAGGTGCCGCGATCACCCCAACTTCTGTTAGTGCGAGGAGAACCAAATGCAAGGGTACAACCGAGGAAGACAAGCTCCACCTCAACCCTATCCAAGGGGAAAAGGGAAATCCAACAAAAATGCCTCACTTTACAAGTCGGACAGAGAGAAAATCCTTGAAGCAATTTCTCAACTAGCTAATAAGCGTAATGTCTTTGCAGAGCACACAAGGTGAGAGATTGAAGATCTCGGGACTAGGAATTTTTTAGCATCAAGAATCCTGAGATTCAAGTTAGGAAACTTGCCATCTCAGTAAGCCAACTTGAAGCTAAAGAGTCTGGCACACTTCCTTCCCAACCGGAGGTCAGTCCGAAGAATGTGAGCGTTTTGAAGTTAAGAAACGAAAAGGAGGTTCTTGAGCCCGAGAAGTGGTCGTGAAAATAAAAGGAACCAACATGGAGGAGCAAGAATTGGTTTTGGAGAAGCCCGTCAAGGATTTTCCAACACCCAAAACGAGGGTTAATCTCACGTCACCCTTCCTAATGTACTTAGGGAAAGGCAGAAGGTGGCAACCAATCATGAGCACATCTAAAAAATCTTCAAGAAGGTTGAGGTTAGCGTTCCACTCTTGGACTTAATTGATCATGTAACCCCATATGCTATATTCTTGAAAGTTTCATGCATTTGAAAGAGAAATAAACACTTAGGAAGGTAGGAAAATTGAAAATAGGGGGAGTTTCCACTCTTAATCATAGGAAGTTGCCTACAAAATGTGATGACCCTGACATGTTTTCAATTCCTATTTCCTTAGGTGGTAAATTGGTGAAAAATGTTTAATTGATATAGGAGCTTCTATTAATGTCATAACTTCTTGCATCTATGAGAACCTAGAAATAGGTAAACTTAAAGAAACTAGGGTAATCGTCCAAATGGCCGACCACTCCCAAGCTAGTCCTCGTGGACTAGTGAAGGATGTGATGGTCCAAGTGGGAATTTGGTGTTTTCGCTGGACTTCTATGTCCTTGATTTAGTGCACGATGGTGGTGCACCCTCAATTTTAATAGGGAGACTCTTTCTTAAAACATCAAGGACTAAGATTGATGTTCATTCGGGAACTCTAATCTCAGAGGATGACATGGATAGGGTTGGTTTTGATATTTACAATATAATCATGATTCACCTAATTCCTTTCCTGCGTGTAAAGGCATAACTTTGTGTGAAGAAAATGCTTAACATGATAACTCTTGCATGATAGATTATGAAGATTTCCTTGATGAGACTCTTGATGATAGTGATGAAGATTGCATGGTTGATGAGATTTTTGATGACTATGAGAGTGAAAAAAGGAGTCCCCCTTGTACTTTAACTGTGATGATCATATCGGTGAGACTATTTCCTTGCATGATGTTAGTGATGATTTGTCTGTCTTAGATTATTTTTATATGCTCACTAACATGCAGCAGTTTGTGGAAAGTTCCGAGGACATAAAACACTCTCGGCCACCTCCTAAACCCAAGAAAATGGCTAAGGATTCAGTATTGGCTATGGATGGATACTCTCTCATCTTGGCCGCAAAGCCCTTATTGGTAAGGATGACTCATTGTGGATACCAATTCACAAGGACGTCATCGTCGGTAGTGTTGCCGATGGAGACTCCGGAGATCCAACGGTAGGTTTTTTCAATTGAAATGCATGAAAAAGGAATAAGCTGTGATGACAAAAATAAATATACGTGGTTTTTCTTTGTTCTTAATATGTTTTCAGTAGATATATTTTGCATGTTTTAGTGTAACAAAGGTATTTAGGATGAAACTCTTATTGATTGATTAATTTGAGTTCGATTCTTGTTCTTTTTGAGTGAAAGGATATAGTGCTTGTTAGGTTACAAAGTTTCTTCGAAAAAAGGAAGGAAAACAGGGGAAATAGCACTATTCACAAAGGTGACCTCGTGCCAAATTCCTTTAGCCAGAGGGTGCCTCATGTTGGGATTTGACACGGATCGTGCTGAGCTCTGGAACAGGCCGTGCTAGATTATTGGCAAGAAGGGTGCCATGTTTTAGGCTTCACGTGCTACGATTTTTGGGCAAAAATTCAGATTTTTGAAAATTTGAATTTTAAGCTCAAACATGAAATTTTTGGCTCATTAATTCATAAAAACCTTTGTTTCCTTCAAATGTTGGTGTAAATAGTACATCAACACCCTCCTTAAGCATAAATATATTGGTACTTTTTTCCCTTTCTTTCTCTAATTTCAAAAATGCAATCCTTATCTCATTTGTACCTCTTCTTGAATCACATTCTTGGCTGAAAATAAAGATCCATAGTACACTGCCTCACCTATAAGATTCATTTAGCTATTTTTGAGCTATTTTTCTCAAAAATTAGCATTTTGCTTCTTCTTATGTGGATTCTTCATCTCTTGGCTTCAAATTCCGGGTAATCCTTTGAGCTCCATGTTCACTTGATTTATTTAGCATGATGGTGATATGATGAGGAGCTTTGCACTTGAAAATACGTTGAAGTGTTTTTGGAGAAATTTTTAGGTTATTTGAATGATCTTGTGCTAGACTAAGTGTGGGAGTGAGTGTATTATCCTTGTGCTTTGATGACATGATCTTTGTTGATTGGGATTATTTAAGAAGGATGATTCTTGATTGCATGATCTTCTTGATGGGATGCTATGATTATTCATGGGCTGATTGTTTGGAAATAATGGTTCTTGATTGAACAGTTTTATATGTTGAGATAACATGATTTGAAATGTTATGGCTATTTAGGAAGGAAGGCTCTTTTTGAATGAATCTTAATGCATGCCTTTGGTTATGTTTGCATAACCACATTTTTGTTGTCGTGAATAGGATGGCTTCAAAAAAGAAAATGTCGAAAAAGGAAAAAACATCCCAGGGTGACTAGGTGAAGAAACCGGCCAAGGTTGGGAGACGACAGCTGGAGAATCCCCTTCCTCTCAACCCCATAGTTATCATTGATGAATTCATGGGTTTGACCAACATTTATGGGAGTGCGGCTCAGAGGTGGAGGTACCTAAGAGGCTCGAAGCGTACCATCTTAGACACAAAGTTTGCTTGCAACTGCTCGAGCCCTTCAGGTACTTGCTTAGTAGGATTGGCCTAGAGGGTTTCTTGGACAAGCACTCGAAGACCTATATTTGATGGAATTTAGAATTATCGGTAACTTTGGATCAAATGAAACACAGTGAGGGGATGAGACTAATCTGATTCTACTTGGACGACACTTAGTACACTATGTCGCATTGGGACATCACATAAGCGTTCAGGTGGAAGTACGGGAAGAATATTCTGAGGACTCACCGACAAGGCCATTCATTCTCATTGAGCAATTTTTGGAGAATTCTTTGGGGCACAGAGAGGAAGCCTTTTTGCAAGAGCACACTAATTGTCAACCCCGCTTTGCGATATGTTTAGTGATTATTGGTCATGGGAGTGTTCTGTCATGGGGAGATCTCACAGTGCCCCGGATAGGATGTCCAAGTCTTTTGGATGACTCCGGAGGAGAATTTTTACCCCAAAATGGTTTCGGCATTCATGGATGAATGCCTTACAATGGGGAACAAGAAAGGTGGCAAGATTCCTGTGGGAGGCATGGTTGGACTTCTAGCCTAACACTTGGGTCGTTTGGTTCCCTCTCTGTTTGCAGTGGCAAATTTCGATCGTTCAGGGTCATGGTACATTGTAGAAAGGTTGGCGAAAGCAGGTATGGTGACAATCATGACTTCAGAGGATCGCTTCGTTTAGTTATACGTACAACTTCATGATTCTCCCCCAGCCAGATCGTACAACTATCAACTAGGATACGATGTTGGAAGATCTTTTCATAGCCTTTGATCCTAGGTTTGAGAAGGATTTCTACAAGATCCTATCAAACCCAGATATAGATGTCGATGAGGATAATAGCAACACCCCAATTAGAGCACCGATTAGCCGTACCAAGATATCCGCATATGTTCTCGACCAAATTTGCATATTCAGGGAATAACTTGCGAGCTCTACCCGAATTATACAGGACATTGGCCATGTAGTGGGGGAAATGAGGTTATAGTTGGAAGAATTTGGGAGTAGGCTAAGTTCCATGGAGGGTACCATGCATACTTGGGAGTCTAGGTCGGAGTCCATTGAGCGGGAGATGAAGGAGGAGTTCGCCATTGTAGATGAGAGATTGGATGTCCAAGAAGAATCCATTGAAAAATTTATCAAGAGATTCCACATCTCGAAACTTGAAGGTTTCAAGGACGTAATTCCTATCGAGATGCAAGAAATGTGTCAAGAAGAGAGAAGAAGGAGACACGAGTGAGCTTCACTACTATACTCTTTCCCACTAATGGTTTTTATGGATTCATTGCATTGTGGATAGTGAAAAGTTCAAGTTTGGGGAAGGGAGTAGTGAAACACGGAGGAGTTTTCATCTTGCGATTCCTTTGTGATTTTGGTGTTACTTTATTTGGTGTTTTCTTTGGTTTTAGGAAGTATGGTAGAATCTTTGGTGGTGTGATCTTTAGGTGGTTATCACTTTGTTGGGGAATGTTTTGGGATGAACCTTTTTGGTGGTGTAATTTTTTCTTTTTGACTATCTTTTGTAATATGAAGACCAACTTTGGGGCATTTTGTACTACACAAATTTTTGTAAAAAAATTGAAAAAAAATTAATATATATATATACCTGGCTAAGTTGGAAACCCGAAAAGGCAACTTAGGAAAAAATGAGAAGAAAAGCCCAGATAGGTCGAAAGGCCAAGGTAAAAAATGAAAGGTTAGGCCCAGCTAGGTTGGAAAACCTAGGCAAAAATGAGAGGCCATTTGGAAAAGGTGAGATGATGAGCTCAACATGTATGAATGCTTGGATGAAAACTTGAAATGGCACCTAAGAAAAATGAGAGAAATGTAGAGAAAATGAAAACTAAGTTGAGGATCCTTCGGCATTTTCCTTGGTTGTAGCTAAGTTGAGAATCTCGATTTATCCTTAGTTACAAACAATTTAAGGATCTTGTGGATTGTCCTTGGTGATTTTTTTGGCAACAACTGTTGGATTGCTTTTGGCGGACTATTCAGGGGAGAAAGCTGGTTCAACACTTATATTTTGTACTAACCTTTTTCTTCACAATATTTTTGGTGGTTAGGTTACTTTAGTTTCTTCGGGGAGTGAGAGAATTGTGAGATTCTTACTTCTTTGGGAAAATAGGGTAGCATGGGAATAAGTTGAATGTATTGGATAACTTCTATTTGCATGCTACATTTCGCATAGATCTTTTCTCATTTTTGTTCACTCGGAACGAGAAAAGGTTTAAGTGTGGGGGTTGATGTGAACCATTATGCATGCATTTGACACATATCTTATTTTCTTCACAATATTTTTGGTGGTTAGGTTACTTTAGTATCTTCGGGGAGTGAGAGAGTTGTGAGATTCTTACTTCTTTGGGAAACTAGGGTAGCATGGGAATAAGTTGAATGTATTGGATAACTTCTATTTGCATGCTACATTTCGCTTAGATCTTTTCTCGTTTTTGTTCACTTGGGATGAGTAAAGGTTTAAGTGTGGGGGGTTGATGTGAACCATTATGCATGCATTAGCCAATGCATTTGAAACATATCTTATTTTGTTTGGTTGATTGCTAGCTTTAGTTTAGTTTGCACGACAAAGGGTTTCGACAGTCATTATTGGTTTTCTTGTATAAATCCCAAGTTTTGTAGACTTAATTGAAACTAATGGACACTTTGTATTCATGGGCACCTAGATCTTCCTTTTTGATCTCAGTATTAGGTTGCTCGTGAGTACTACCTTTTGTAGAAGGCCATCCGCGAGAACGGTAGTGGATATTTGATGGCCATTTGCAAGGATGGTGGTAGATTGAAGGCCATGGACTCTAAACGTGGCAGTAGATGGAATCGGGATTAAGAAAGGTTGATTCGAAGTTCAAGAAGGCCAAGTCCAAAGCGGAGAAATTGTTGTTCGGAAAATGCACCAAATTCTGGGAAAAATCTGATAAGAATCATCCCCTGAGGGTGGAACCATTGGATTCGTCTTATCGAGCGCTGTAAAATCGACTACAAGAACTCTCAAATCATATCAATATTTATCCATAGCGAAGCAAACAAGTCAACCGACCGAACCAGCCACGGCCGACACGGACCGCACAAGACCTGCACGAGAGCTAGGCCTAGCATGGGCTGTGCCACCTAACACGGTCTGTGCCAGGCTCCTGCATGAACCGTGCTCATTCCGACTGTCCTTGCACCCGAGTCATCCTTTCACTCCAAAATTGGCTAAGTTTGGGAGTGGACCATTTCATTTTACACGGCCAACACTGTTCCAAGTCCCCAATGCCAAGACCAGTAATTGGGGTTCGAAGAACAACATGTCCCGCACTGAGATACTGAGCAAAACAAGGTTCAATCCAATGGGGCGCTCCAAACGACATGGTTGTGCATTAAAAGAGCAAAAATGGAGCTCCACTCGACAGCCCGTACCGACACGAGGGGTAACTTTTGATGCCATGTTTAATGGCCCACACTAGCACAAGGATACGGCTCGTGCAAGGGCCAACGGGCTTCGCCAGCACGAGGCTCCCTCGGCTGGCACGGGAGGTGGTAGACACTACCCCCCGTACCGATTGCGGCTTATAGGGCTTTTGGCCATTTATGGGTCTATTTTTAGGCCCAATTCCCTACTAGTATATATATGGACCTTTGTCTATTAGGGTTTAACTTTATGCTCATTTTTATATCTCAAGAGGAGGCTAGAGAGAGAAAATACAATTCCTTCTCTCCAGATTATTTTCTTTTCATCTTTTTATTTTTCTTTTGCCCAAAAGTGTTGAATCCAGTGAAATACTTGGGTTCAATCCTTAGGGAACAGGGATCTTACTTAGGGATAATAGTTGTATTCATGTTTTGATGTTCATTTTGTGAGATTTCATAGATCGACCTATTCTACGCATTTTTGTACTATTATATTGGCTTATTCTTAAAATTCTTGTGAATTGCATGATTCTCACACTTAGTTAGCACACACCAAGTCTACTCTCATGTTGTCGAACTATTGCTCCCCCCGGAAGGAAAACTGGATGTGTTTGTGGTAACGATAGTCCGAAACCATGTGGGTGTGTGTACGTAGATTGCCGTTGTTAATCGCTACGATTTATCATGCTCTAGTTAGCCGAATATGTGGTTTGAAGGGTTGCGGGTAGAGATAAACTAAGAAACAAACTAAGGTATAGATGTCCCGACGAGCTACTCATCCCAGGTAAGCAATCTAGTGTCCAATGAGGTATTGATATTGGGGAGTATGAAATCGCATGATTCAAGAATTTTTCCAGGTTGCCATTAGATCCATCTTTCCAACTCACATCAGGAATAATTACCCGATTGTGTTGCTTCTTCAAGGATATTTGGTGTAAATAAATTAGGCATTGGAAATTAGAGGAACTGCAGGAGGAAATAGTTATCGTGTTGTGGGTGTTGGAGGTGTATTTCCCCCTTTATTCTTTGACATCATGGTGCACTTGTTTGTTTACGTTGTACCAGAAATATTGATTTTTGGTCCTTTTTATCTTCGAAGGATTTATCATGGTGCAATTATGTCTCGCAAGAATCGAATAGGAGGAAAAATCCACTTGACTTGGAGAGAATCATTGCAAGTTCAAAACCAATAACCTCAACTACCCCTCGCGCTTCTTCTCCAACAACCTCAACACATGACCACCTGGAGTGTGATAGTAGGCCTCTACCACCTTGTAGATGGTATAGTTCTTCCAATCCCAGAGGCCGAGGCAACTACAGTGGACGAGGTGGTGGAAATATTTGTTGAGTGGCCCCTTCGTTTGATCTCTATTTTGGAAAACAAGCTGCCCAAGAAGGTAAGAAAAGGTGATTTCATTAAGAGTAGAGACAAAAGTTCTGTACATAACTTTTCAAATTGATTTCATGTAGATCGAGGCAAGGATTAGTGGCCCATCCAAATTGGCAAGTACATGTGTGGATCCGAAGGCTATAAAATTTCTTGTCTCTAGAGTGAAGCCACCTCCACCTCGAAGGATGGATCTCTAAAGTACATTCACACGATTGTGACAACTCACCCTCCCTCATCTTCGTACAAAATTACCAGGGAAGAAGTTGGTATTTTCGGGTACAAGGTAAATTCAATCATACGGAATGAGGATTTCGAGGCCTTGTTCCATTTTAATAGTGTCTTCCCTCTCGTGATGAAACTACATTGTATGTAAGTATGAATCCATCAACAAAACATTATTCATTGTTGTAATTATTGCATTTCACATCAATCTATCGAGACTTATGTATATAGGCTTTTGCATGTATAATCTATTTCCAAAATGAAAGGGTGGATAATGGTTCTTTTCCCATTGAAAATCCAACATGAAAATATGGCGATGGAAGAGCATTTGGTCCTGGTTGATGAAAAAAGGACAATTCGATATATATCGCACCTTATAACGTGAGGTGAGTCAACTGTACTTACTGACTTACTATTGTTTTGATTCTATTATAGATTGTGGGATTATAATGAATTAATGCCAATTTCATTTTCTTAGTAAACATTGGTGGGCGCCGTCTTCGTTTTTCCCTCAAGCACAGTGTTCTGGTTCCATCCATTATATCGAATGCCACCGGAGACAATTTCATTTGCAATTGCAAAGGTGATGACGGATCCCCTAATTAACAACTGCAAGGCATTCCATTGGGAGTCCCTAAAAAATTAGAATTTACATCAAAATATAAATTTAAAATATTTATTGCTATAAGTACATAACTATGTGTTCCTGAAAAAATTGTGGGTACGGTTAGAATAAAAAATAATCGGGCCCATGGGGGTACGGTTACTATTGTTGCATGTGCTTTATGAAGGAATTTGTAGTGAATGAGAATCAATATGATCTACAAAAGGTAATTTTCACTTTTTTTCCAATAAAGAATGATACGACTACGCTCAACCTTTGTATTCATTATGTGATTACTCCATGTTGTAGTCTTTTCCCGAGGACAAATTACCGTACATCATCAGGCATTTGGAGGATGTACGTAAATATTGGGTGTTTTGCATGATGGTAAAAAATTTGAAAGATTTTATTAACCCATCTTCTACTTGAGGAACTAGTATAAGGTTTACTTTTTTGTGCAAGCATTATTCTCTAAAATGGCCATTGATACTTTCAAAGGTTTTTTTAGATACCTTGATATAGATCTCTATCTAGTTATGAAGTGTCAATGGTGTAGTTCATTTTGTGAGAATTTTGATAACTTCTTTTTTGTATTGAAGGTGTAGTATTTATCCTTCTTATCTTTATGTTATAGCTACATGTCATTTGAATGGCATACGAAGTCGGAAACACTTTTAGTGAAATTTGTACTGCTTTTTATATTATATGTACAAACGTTGCACATGTATAATTAATGATTCGGTTAAACCGATCCTAGAAATGAGACATCGCTAAATGTTCGTCACGTTACCGATGGTATCACAAAATGAGCAACATTGGTTATACAATTCAACACTGTGAAATGATCCAGGCCGTTTAAAGAGATATCGCAAGCACCTCGTACATCAAATAAATGACACCCTGATCGCATCAATGCAAGAGACGTCGGTATATTAAAACGATGTCGTGTTAATACATATGCCACATCATCATCGTACGAGTGTCGACCTAAGCAACGATGATCAACCTGATGTCACACAACAATATGCTAATTGACTTCAATGAATTCTTTCATGCCGACATCACACTATGGTCAGCTGTGGGATCGTCACATTCATAATTAACGTGGTTCTTTTTTAAAAATTGAAGTAAAATAAAATATTTACAGCAGTTCTGCGATCATAAGTCACAATCTGCGACGTCGGTTACATAAATGCGCGATATCGTATATCTGTACGAACGACATTGTACCAATAAATTTGTGTCATCTTCCACTTTGATGTCGCAAGGTTTTTGGCAGGTCGGCCACTTGTACATATGGACCAACATCGCACAATCATCGGTATCCCTATCGGCTATTGACTATTCACCTCGAGGGTTTTAAAAAAAACAAGGTAAAACTTACTTTTTACCCCGGTTTTGAACCGAGGTAAAAAAAATATACTTTTTACTCCGGCCACATTTACCTCATTTTTTGAACTAAAAACTGAGGTGAAAACCCCCTCCAGAACCGAGGTAAAAGGTGCTTTTTCTTGTAGTGAAGGGAGTCTAAAAAATATCGAGCATTTCTTCTAGCTTCCCTCACAAGCAGATTTCCGCTTTTTTCTAAAAGCATTTGGAAAATCCTTAACTCTTTCAAAAAGTACCCTGAAAAATTTTCATATGCGGGAAAATCATTTATGGTACAAAACAACAAAGCCTTCAATGTGAAATCTTCTTTTGCATTTTCATCATACGTACGAACCTCTACATTGAACAAGGTAAATAAAACAGAGCGGGGTAGACATCTGTGTCATTACCGGATTGCTTATGCCTCGAGATCATCATAGATAATAAGACGTACTTCATTTTCATTGTCAACCAATATGGAGGATTATAAATCACCATTATAATAGGCCAAGAGCTGTGTGTGCTATTCATATTACCAAATGGATTCATTCCATCAATGAAAGGCCCTAGTCTCAAATGTCGTTGTTCACCACCAAACTCGGGATACATAGTATCAAGTTTCTTCCACTGCTCATCATCCGACGTATGACTAATTAATCAAATCATCCCCCGACCATTCTCTATTGGCGTGCCATCACAACAACTTTTCATCTTCCTTGGAAGAAAAAAATTCTTCAACCGGGGAATGAAGGGGATATACCATAAAACTTTAGTCGGTGTCTTTTTCTTTATAGTCAACTCTGCTTCAGCACCAACTGCGATTCCACCACACTTTAACTTGGAACGAGATTCACCACAAACTCGACAATTTTCTAGGCTTTCGTCCCCCTTTCCCCTGTAAAACTAACAATCATTGGGACATGCATGAATTATATTCAATTCCAATCCCTTTGGACAAAGAATTATTTTAGTGCCATACGATCGATCAGGCAAAATATTATCTTCTGGAAGCAATTCATGAATTAATTCAAGAGTCTTTATCATCCCTTTTCAGTCCAATCGTATTTCTCTTTCAAATTCATCAATTGCAAAGTGGCGCTCCAAACCTAATGTCTCGAACCATTATACAAGAGCATTTTCTTATCGTTATGTAAAGCTTCCAGGACCTCAGGTTTACCGTGAAAATCTCTAACAACATCCTTCACTATCTCCTCTAATCCCCCATTCATAAAAGGGTCATCTGATTCTTTATGAATTGGGCCTTCCTCTATACCCGTTTCATCCTCCCCGTGCCACACCTAAGAAATGTAACTAGTTTGAAACCCTCGCTTAATGATATGTACACATAACTTCTTCCTAACCAAAAATACATCATTTCTACAATATTTACAAGGGCAGCGGGCTCGTACAACACCATTCTTGGAACCATGTTCAAAGGCAACCACAAGAAAGGGTTCTTTCAACGAGAAGTAATCGGGTGATTTTATCAAGTCCCTACCAATAATTCAATTTGATCCATAATCGATTACCTATATTAGAGTGACGTTAACAGTCCCATTAACAAAGAGAAACAACAAACATTAATATTTAACCATTTACAATAACAATTATTTCTAAATTAGGTCACAGAACATTTCAAACCAAAATCAATGTCCTTAAACTAGTGTAATTGAATTGTTTGTACCTTTTCCGATGCCAGAGTTATACATGTCTAGTTTTTCATGAGCCCAATATGAAAATTTGTTTTCCAAAATGGGGTTTTAAGAAAAATCAAGTCAATAAACGGGTTCTTCAAATTATGTCATTTAGTTGAGGTTCCGAACTCAAAACCTTGCGGAATGGCCCTCACATCTGATTCGATGGACTTATGAGACCGGAACATAGGTTTGAATCACGTTCTGGTTCTGGAATGACATGAGTACCAAATCCAGACATGTTCCGAACTCTTAATGTATGTTTGACATTACTTCCGATTTTGGAAATAATAACAATGAAAGGTGGTTTGGCAGAACCGCCTTCTATGAAACCGAATCAAAGACCATTCATGAAGGAACCAACTTTTATTGTATTGTTTAGAAGGCGGTTCTTAGATAACCACCTTCAAAGTCGATTGCAGCCGCCTTCCCAGAATTTGGCCACCTGATTTATGCAAGTTTCGAATTCGGAATGTCTGCAAGAAAGTGGTCCCTCAGAAATACGAGGGAACCACCTTTCTGTGCTGTATTTAATCAAAGGCTCTCCACTAGTGTTCTAGCCCCCTAATTTGTAAAGATTCAATTTCCTAAAGTAAAACCTACATTCTATTACATTTATGAGTATCAATTCTGATAAAGAGATAGGTTAAAACGAGCATGATGGAGATCAGGGTACGACTACCACCATAAATGAAGATATTCCACGTCTTGATCAAACATTCAAGGGTTATGTTC
>JAULKM010125396.1:0-20250 GCA_032355605.1 Rubia tinctorum | reverse complement strand
TTTGATGTTTAGAAAATACATCATGCAGGGAATCCAATGATATCTCACATAATGATATTTGTATCCATATACTGGTTAAAATTTATGGTCAAATGTGTCTTGAGAAAGTTGACCAAAAAGTGTGCAGATTGAACTAGGACATAGGGAGTAACATCTATTGAGATGATAATATTTATAGAGTATATAGGGGATATGTGCACCATTTAAAAAAATAAATAAATCATTCAAAGATCGAGAACATAACCCCTACTAGAGAAACACATGATATGTAAAATCATATTGGACAAAATACATCAAGATAAACAATTAAATTGGGCGATCATCATGAACACAACAATCTAATATATCAGGTTGAAAAACAATACTAATGTATGAAAACAAATCCATATTTATTCAATAACATAAAAAAATATAAGAATATCAATTGAAAAAACTAATGTTTCCCATTTTCACATGATCATGGGGAGACGAGAAAAAGAAGAAACAACTTTTGAAAAGAGAAGTGTACGACGGCGGTGTTGTAGGGTTTCCGCCAAAGGGCTTAAGGTAATGGGGATATGTATATTATTAATTAATTGTTTCATCCATCCCAATCATTTATACACACTTTACTTTCAAAAGACATATTTACCCTTAAAAAACTATAAATTTACATCATTATCTCTCAGCTAACCATTACATTTGGTGTTCGGATTAGAGATCGCCACTTGGCAGCACATCAACGTTTTGCTTTCACCTCACGTATACCGGGAAACTAACAGTGTAGCAAATTTGTTGGCTAAAACCGCAAGCGCACAACTGGTAAATTTATTTTTTTCTTATGCAGGTTTGCCGAGAAATATCCAGATAAATATACAACTTGATTCTATATCCTTCCCTTATCTTAGAGCAATTAAGTGATAGTCATGGAGATTGCACAATCATTCATATTGTAATGTAAACTATTTCAACTATTTATGTACTCTCCCTTTAGATCCCATGGTTTTGATCCTTGCGACTGAATAGGATAGTCACATGAAAACGTATAGTCTAATTGAGTTGCAAAGATGTTACTGTGATAAGGTATCACGCACCCCTCATTTCTATACTATAATTTACAAATTAATAAACATGTAGGGATTCACCAAACCCCCTACCATAACAGGTATTCATTCACCGAACCATTTACATCACTAATCTAGAAAATAAAATAAACTCCATTCAAGAAACCTTAGCTCTCCATTCAAGAACATTTAAGAAAACCACATCTTCATCACACATCTTCATCACACACATTATTAATCTCATTTGCTCACAATGACCCCACAATTTCTCCGCTCATTTTTCCTATATTTTTCCCACAAAATCCATGGAACTCCTTTGAAATATCAACAAGTGAAAATGTATGGGGTAATAATTGTGTGATTATATTCATACTTTGGGGTACATTATATAGAGGTACAAAGACCTAAACACAACTGGAAAAGGAATCTAATCTAATTACAATTACAAGTAATATTCACATAATATTGTTATTCCTTAATACTCCTCCTCAAGTTGTAACAAGGGAATCAGAAATACCTCACTTGCTAAGCAATGAGTGAAACTGATTCCATCCGAGAGCTTTGGTAAACAAATATGCAGGCTGATCAGTCGTGCAAATATGATGTGTAACAAGAGTACCAGACTGGACAAGATCACAGACGAAATGATAATTGACCTCTATATGTTTCCTATGTTCATGGAAAACTGGATAAGCCACAATGTGGAGAGCATATTGACCATCACAAAACAATCGCATAGGAGCAGAATACACCACACCCAAGTCACAAAGCAAAGACTCAAGCCCCAACAACTCACAACATGCAACTGTCATAGCACGATACTCCGCTTTAGCATAAGAACGAGAAATTGTATGTTGCTTCTTGGTCTTCCATGAAACCGGAGAATCACCAATCGTCACAAAGTACCCAGACAGAGATCGTCGCGTAATGGGGCAAGCAGCCTAATCGGAATCACAATAAGCAGTCAATTGTAATGAACTACGTGAAGATAGAAATAAATCTTGACCAGGATGACTCTTTAAGTAGTGAATAACTCGAATCGCAGCTTGCCAGTGAGGAACACAAGGAGACTTCATAAACTGAGCAAGTGTATGAACAAAATAACTAAGCTCAAGACGAGTAATAGTCAAGTAAATGAGATGACCCACCAGTTGCCGATACTGCTCAGGATCATCATAAATGAGGCCTTCAACCTTCGCAAGATCATGTTGTTTCTCCATAGGGAAGTCAGTCGGTCTAGAACCTAACAAACCTGTGTCAAATAAGATATCCATGGCATATTTCCTTTATGAAAGAAACATCCCATCCGGTCTTCTAGCAACCTCTATACCCAAGAAATACTTAAGTGTACCAATCTTCTTTATATGAAAACAAGAGCTCAAGTATTTCTTGAATTCAGAGATGAGCGACGAAGAATTACCAACAATGACCAAATCATCCACATAGACAAGTACATGCAAAGAAACTTAGCCATGAGTAAAAGCAAATAGAGAGTAATCTGTCTTACTCTGAACAAAACCAAATGCACGTGAATCCTGAGCTAATTTTGCAATCCAACTGCGAGGAGCTTGTCGAAGACCATAAAAAGATTTTTAAAGGTGAAAAACCTATCCAGGAGGCGCATGGTAGCTCAGCGAAGGTCGCAAAAATATTTCCTCATGCAAATCACCATGTAGAAAAGTATTATGCACATCCATCCGGTAAAGTTCCCAACCACGAACAACTGCAACTGATAAAAAGAGACGAACTGAACTCATTTTTGCAACAGGGGAAAATATCTCAGTATAGTCAATACCTTCCTTCTATTGATTTCTAAGGACCATCAGTCGACCTTTGTGATGCTCAATGGTACCATCAAACTCGAACTTGGTAGGATACACCCATTTGTATCCAATAGCAATCATATGAAGAGGTAATGAAGACAAACACCATGTCTTGTTGCGCTCAAGCGCACTAATCTCATCAGCCATTGCATCACGGCAATGAGCATACTTCGAAACCTCAGAATAAGTGGTGAGATCTGCGCTAGAAGTTACTGCACCCAAAAATCTAGAATGCGTACTAGAAAATTTATTGCAATCTATAAAATCAGTTAAAGGATAGAGAACACCTGGGGAATGTGATGTCACAAGTGCGGTTATAGTTGTGGGGGTTATTAATATTAGCAACATAGTAGGCACAATCTTGCAAATAATTAGGAGATCAACGATCACAATCACTCTGTAGTATAGTATGAAGCTCGTATGCAGATGGCAGCACAAGGGACATGATCGGCAAAGCAAGCGATGGAGGCAAGGTAGGCGGATGAGGCATTGGAGAGCTGGGCAACGATGAACTTGTGAAAGCCGTGGCGGGCAGCGCATGGTCAACGGAGGAAGGTTGGCGTGGAGCACGTGAGGCTCGACATCGGCCAGTGCGTGTGGCGCGTACGGTAGAAATTAAGCCAGCGGCGTCACGGTGGCCTACGACGGTGAAGAGACCGGCGGCGGTGTGGTGCCCAGCGTTGGTGTGATGACCGGCGTCGGTGAGGTGGCCATTATTGGTGAGGTGGCCATTGTCAGTGAGGTGGCCAGCGATGGTGAGACTTTTGGGGTCACAACTTAAGGAAACTAGTCTTCATAAAAATCAGCATCTCGACTGCTAAGAAAGTATGGGCTTCCAAGTCATAAAGGAGATAACTTTTCTATCCGGAAGGATACCCAAGAAACAGACATCGGCGACTTCTTGGAGCAAACTTGACATGGAATTTGGGAATGTAGGGGTAAAACACAAACATCCAAATACGCACAAAGACTTGTAATTTGGGAGGCGTGCATAGAGTAACTTAAATGGTGTGCGACCATCGAGTTGCTTCGTCGGTGTCCATTTGATTAAATAAGCAGATGTAAGAACACATTCTCCCCGAAACTCAGTGGGTAAATTGGCTTGAAAGCGCAAAGCACAAGCCACATTTAACTAATGACGATGCTTGCACTAAACACGATCATTATGTTGTGGTGTATCAACTATAAATGTCTAAAAAATAATCCCAGATTCAGAAAAGTATGATCTCAAAGGTATAAATTTTGTATCATTGTCAACCCAGACACGCATAACCACGCAGCCAAACTAGTTCTTGACCAAGGCACAAAATTCAATAAATCTAGAGGCAACTTCTGACTTAGCAACTGCTAAATAAACCCAAACAGGTCAGGAATAATCATCAACTATAGTCAAAGAATAAAATGCACCACTAGAAGATGGTGTTTTATAAGGACCCTAAACATCACAATGTATTAACTCGAATAAAAAACTATCATTCGAAGAACTCAAAGGAAAATCATGTCTAGTCTGTTTTGCTCTATGACATACAGAGCAAGGAACAAAAACATTAGTTATACTAAAATCAAGAGTAGAAATAGAAGACAACATCGTGGAGGAAGGATGCCTAAGACGCTGATGTCATAAATCAGAAGATAAAACTAAAGCAACTGTCGGAATAGACTGCAAGATATGAGGACGAACATTTGTATCCAGCAAATGAAGCCAATAACCCCCCCTGCTGTTCACCCACACCAATCACATTCCTCAGACTGATTTTCTGTAAAATTAAATATTTTTTAATAAACAAAGCTAGATATTTTAATGCAGATAACAATCTGGAGCATGAAAATAGATGACATTGCATGGAAGATATGTAGAGCACATGAGTAAGAGTAACATCCCCAAAGAGAATAGAACCATATTGGGTCACAGATGACATAGATCCAATAGGTAATATAACATACATATAATGAACAACAATAGTAATATCAATCAGAGAATCTTTGTCACCAGTCATATGATATGAGGCTCCTAAATCATGAATTCATAGTAAAGTATACTTACCCGACCTATGGTCAGACACATCATTAAACTGATTAAATAAATGTAGGGTCGTACCTCATTGGTCATCAAACAGAGCATGACCGAAGTCAGAGAGGGCAGGGGTGAGGTGCTCGATTGTGCTGGCATGACCAAGTGGCAACACAACAACAAAATAAGGCAGAGTTGGGCAGGGGATGGTGGATGGTCCACCGTTCCCAGTGGCAGCAGTCGGTTGATTTGGTCCCATCTTCTTTGACTTCTGGTTCAATTCCTTGAACCAATCTGGTATGCTTGTGAGCTTGAAACATGTATCTTTGTCATGACCCTTATGATTATAATGCATACAGGTGAGTTTCTTGAGATCAGATGAAGTGAGAACAACCGTCGAAGAATCTGAAAGTGGCGGGCGTCGTGCAGTATATGCCATTGAGTTATTTGAAGGCTCGTGAAACCCAACAAAGACTTTGTGATTCTCCTCCTAAGCAACTAGAGCATATACGTGCATGACAGGTGGCAGGTGATCAATGATCGTGATGTTGGATCGCAAAGTGTGATAGCCTTCATCAAGACCTATGAGAAATTGGTAGATTATATCTCTCTCACGTTCTTGGAAGGCATTGGCGGCATGGTTTCAAGTGCACAATGGTTTACAAGCTTTACATGTGCGAACTAAATGAGGCCAGAGGGAGTTGTAATCACCAAACAACTTCTTCATTTTGCCAAAATAAATGGCAACAGTCTGACCATTCTACCGAGAATTATGTATATCTTCATGTATCTGCAGAATTTTTAGACCATTCCCAAGAGTAAATCGTGTCTTAAAATCATCCCACAATTCCTTAATCGTGGTATAGTAGCTAGTAGAAGAATACAATGATGGATTCAGAGTCTTTAAGATCCAATATACCAAGGTAGCATTAACTCCAAGCCAATCAACTGCATTAGGATGATTATCCAGAGGTTTGGTAATTGTTCCATCAAAGAAACCAATATTCTTCTTGGCAAACATAGCGCTACAAGTTGGGGCAGATCATTCAAGGTAATTCTCTTCACCTTTCAGTATGACGGGACATATTAACAAACCAGGGCCGTCAGTAGTACTAAGGAAGTATATGTCATTCAGAGATCGACCAGTAGGAACTGATCCTCCAGAGCCAGATTTCAATTGCAACGGTTTAAGTAAAACCGCAATCACATCGGCGACATTGAGATTCTGTAGCTTGTTAGCCTCGATTTCAGCAGCGATGTGGGCTTGCTCAGCAACATTAAAATCAGAACCAGGTGCAAACATTGTTGCGGATCAGCGGCCGAAGTAGATCGGCGCTACGAGCAGTTGAATGCGGCAGCGCGTGGTACAAAGTCGATGCGTGGAGAGCAACAAGCAGATGAAATGGATAGCAACTTACAGTTGGACGATCATGGCACCTGGAGTAGAGGTGTAGCAGCAAATTGAGATCGATGAGCTGCGGCGGAGGAAACCGGCGCGCGTGTGGAAAATGCGCGGCTGGAGGCTACATTAGCTCATGAACGGCAGCGAAAAAACTTTTTAGGGTTTTGAAATTTTAACCTCTAATACCATGAATAATTATGGGGTAATAATTGTGTGATTGTATTCATGCTCTGGGGTACATTATATAGAGGTGCAAAGACCTAAACACAACCGGAAAATGAATCTAATCTAATTACAATTATAAGTAATATTCATATAATATTTTTGTTCCTTAATAAAAAAGTTTGCAATTTACCGATTTAGAGTTTTCATCAATTGATTTCCCCCCTTGAATTTGGGGCTTTCATCAGTTGGATATTTTTTGATTTGGGACTTTATCAGCTAGGTTTCTCCAATTTAAGTTTTCATCAACTGGGCGTTCTAATGGATACTGGATGAACCGTGACTGTGACGCCGAGATGCTGCACCCTAGAGTGAGGGTTTGGGGTTGTGCCACCGATGAGATGAAATTTGGGCGAGTTTTATAGAGTTGTGGCGGTTGAGGTGCAGACTCGGAGAGGTGAACCGGTGGAAGTTTTCCCATTAATTTTCTATAGTTGTAATGTATCCCTCACGTCCCAGAGAAAATGACACAATTGCTTTTGGATCAGTATTTTATGTAAGATGGGTGGAAGTGTTGATGGGAAATAAGGAAGTGTATTTTGGTAATGGAAGAGTTGACTAGTAGATTTAATCAACTTTCAGAGGGATAATATAGTAAATGTATAACCTCTTTTTTGCCACTTTTTTACCACTTTAGGTAAGAATTGAATTGTGTCAATTTCTGTGGAACGGACAAAAATAGAAACTGTATCAATTTCTCTGAAATGGAGGGAGTATTTTTTTGCTCCAATTGATTTCCATTCGAATTAGTGGTGGCACCAGAAAGGTTTGATGAATGGTTTATCAAAGGTCACAATATTGGTGGTGGTGGTGGTTGTTACTGTAGGTGGTGGTTGTTGTTGTAGGTGAAAGGAGCTTTTGGATGGGTGTACACAATGACCAAACTTTTTTGTTTCTCTTTATCCCTCTGCAGAAGCTTTTGGGGGCAGAGGGAGTAGCAGTATTTGAGTAATAGTACATTAAAGAAAAAGTCTCTAGAAATACGATTTTTCATAAACGTATGGACAGTTCTCAGTAGATTTTACCTTAAATTTTGTAAATTTTTATGAAATTTAAATATTATATTTTAAAATTTTAAAAAAGTAATAATATTTATTTGAATGTGAAAATATAAAAATATACAAAAATATTTTCTAAATTTAGTATGTAATTTAACAAATGCAGTGTGTATAACGTAAAAAATAAGTGGTATGTCCATAATTTTATGGACATGGCCGATTGTCAAGAGACTCACTCAATATTAAATCCCTCAAAAAAATTCAGTAAAATGAATGTTTGAAAAATAAAGAATAAACGCTAATTCATGATTTAAAATTTTAACTGGTATTATATTTTCTATACTATTAGAGGTACTATGCATGAAGTATTTCTATAATACAATATCCTATACAAGTTCAATCATGTGCATATTACACATTGATAGTATTTCGGGATAAAAAAGTTGGTTTACTATAAGAGATGCTCTCCCGTGAGAATTACTAAAATTTAGGCAGATACCAAGTCAAACCGCTTTGCTATAAAGATTGGGGCCTGGACATAATGCTATTTTTTTCGATGCAATATTTGAAAAGGGCAAGAAAACTGTGGGACTGATGTGCAAATTTAGAAACAAAATCTCAGAAACACCAAAATATAACTTTCTCTTTCTCTCTCTAATCTCTAATATCATCTTCCTAAATTCACTCAATCTGAATCTCATCAAACTGCGGTGAAATCATCAACAATCTCAGCTCCAATCTCTACGAATTCAGAACATGATCACGATCGCATTCATGAATGAAGCTTCAAATAGCACGAATGCTCAAGATTCCACCTGGTAAAAAAATTTCTTCTAGTATCCGCTTTAATTTGTTCATGAATGCGATAGAAAATATGTTCTAATTGATCGAATTGACAGGAAAAACAAATTGTCTGAACCTCACCAGATACATCAGGAACTTGCTCTGATTTCAAATCAAAATTGCAAACTTCAAACAGGAACTTACCCTGAGATTCTGCAAATCACATGTAATGTAGACGAAGAAATGAGGCTTATTGTTTCATATAAGATGTATGTATACACAGAATGAGGTCTAGTACATTATGTTGTAACTAAGAATCCTTGCTCAGTATATGAATGATGTTCCCTGTTTTTTAGTTAATGTTCACTGATCTAATAACATGAGTTCTCTATCTTTCCTACGGATGTTTATGTTTATCCCGATGATGTGACAAGTTATAGCAAATGACTTATGTTTTTTTTACTATTGTTGTTTACTTTACATGATCATGAGGTTCCAGTTTTTTTCTAGTTATTTAAAATATGTTATGAGGTTTCTATTTTATGGACTGAGGTTTACATATAGATGTTGAGCTTCAATATAGCTCCTGTTTGATGTTTCAAAAACATGTTATGATTAAGTGTGAAGTTTATAGCATGAGAATTATGTTTTTTTTAACTCGTTGTGTACCGTACATGATAATGAGATTGTTGTTTTTTTGTTGAGTTATTCATAATAAATTATGACATTCCTATTTTTTCTATTGAGTTTTACATATAGGTCTTGAAGTTAACTGTTGTTTCTGATTGATGTTTATAAAACAGGACCTGATAATCAAATACAGGAGGTTGATGTTTATGAAAACTTGGAAGGGGTGACAACAAAAATATGGGAAGAGTTAGAGGACCTATACTGCGGCCACTCAAAAGCAAGAGATTTTAGTATACGAAAATCAACAACACGCAGAACAAACGACAACAACCTGAAGGGAAGATACTACACCTGTTCTTATGAAGAAAAAACAAACAACAAATCCGTAACTCCTACAGTTGAGAGTAACAAGAGAAAGAGGAAGGAATTAGTTCTAAAAGAACAGGCTGCAGAGCTAAGATGTTTATCAAACTGACCGAGGATGACATGTACACATTCCATCAGCATGTTGTAACTCACAATCATGAACTCACGCTTCCTTAGTGGTGGCAACATCTGCACATAAGTGAAAGAAAAATAGACCTTGAAAAGGTAAAAACAATTGAAGCGATGGAACAAACTGGACTGACATCAGCATATGGATATATGTACATGATAAATGATGTTGGAAGTGAAGAATTAATCGGGCATACCATGAGGAATCACATCAACTATGTGAGCTAACTTATAATGAAACAAATAGAAGCTGGAGATGCACAAAAATTGATTGATCTGCTCACTAAACAAAATGAAAAAGAAGAAAGCTTGTTTTTAGGGTAAAGATTGACAGTGAGGGAAGAATGTCTGCACTATTCTGGAGGGATTCGATGATGGCTGAAGATATCAAGGCATATGGTGATTTGCTGGTTTTCGATACTACATATCGAACCAACAAATACAACCTCATCTGCGCTTCTTTTGTTGGCCCCAATAACCACAAAATGAATGTCATGTTTGGATGTGCCTTTATCAATGATGAAACAACAGAAACCTTTGTGTGGTTGCTGAACACATTCAAAAAATCTATGGGAGAAATGGAGCCTATCACTATTTTCACAGATTAGGACCATGCTATGTCAAAAGCCATACAGGAGGTATAATACACATACATTTGTCTTCTTACTTATGTTTCAATAATTTATGACGAGGTTTCATTTTTTTACTGATGACGTTTAACTAATCTTAAATGAGTTTTCTTTTTTTCCCATATAATGTTTGAGAAACTCCATCTGAGGTTGTTGTTTTTATTTATTTATAGGTGTACCCCAAAAAAAGACATAGACTTTGTATTTGGTATCTGAAACAAAATGCCATGAGCCATTACGGCAATTCGAGGAGCGACTCTGAATTCATAAAATCATTTGACAAGTGCCTGATGTTCTGCTCAGATGAGGAAGAATTCGAAAAAAATGGGCAGAAATGATCAACACTTATGATCTACAAAACCAAATTTGGTTCAAGCGATTGTACATGCTACGAGATAAATGGTGCATTAGATTAAGCAACGACTACTTCTCAGCTAGGACATTGTCTTCACAAAGAAGTGAGAGTACAAATGCTGCTGTCAGTTTCAAAGCATTAAAGACTACAACACTCGTCAAATTTTATCAGATTTACTTTTCCACAATCCACAACTAGAGAACCAACAAAATAGAGAAAGAGTTATAATGTTCCAAAGCAAGACCAAAAGAAGAAGAAGAAGGTCCATCAATCCTCAAACACGCAGCAAGAATCTACACACACGGGATCTACAAGGATTTCAAGCTAAAATGGGATATCGGAATAGCATCAAGAGCATATATGGGGATGAACGGAGAAACCATGTGCATTTATGAAGTTTTGCACGAAACCAGTAACTCAAGACTAGAATCAGTTCTATACACAAAGCTAACATCAACTCAACAAGCAAAAGTGAAATGTTCTTGCAAACACTTTGATGAAGTCTGGTTCCTCTGCAGCCACATCCTACGTGTATTACACATGTTAAACGAAAAAAGAATCCCAGATGAGTACATAAGCTTGAGATGGACTAAGATGGAAAAAATAGAAATATGGAAAAACGAGACAAAGAGCACACAAAACAGGTAATAAAACTGCCAATATTTATAATATTATGAATGAGGTTAATATTTGCAATAGATATGTTTTAAGTATCAATTATGCTATTTACTGAATTCTAGATGACCTCTTCTACATTAAATAGTAACATGATCAGTATCTGGGATGATTTGGCACTTATGTTGATGTTCCTATGATACTAAATGCGGTTTCCATAATTGTCAATGATGTTCCCATTTTAAATCCTGACGTTCTTCCAGACTGACATGGCCATATACTTATCAACGATGTTTCCTTGATTTGTAGGCTCCAGAACTGAGAGATAGAATGCCATGGTGTCTACAGATGACAAGGAAATTCTACAATTTGGTGTTAAAGAGTGAGGGAAACATTAAATCAAGAAGAATAATAGAAGAAACTTTTGATACACACGCAACCACCATCAACGCCCTAACCTCACATGTTGTCGAAGACACTACAGTTTCAGAAATCAGCACGACAACACAAACAGAATGCATACTTGCACCAACTGTCCTTAATCCAGAATACACAAAGACAAAAGGAAGAAGCAAAAGAGAAAAATCAGCAATTGAAAGGAAGAAGCCTAGTACCGAAGAATTTGGATCCAAGACACTAAACACACACCTATTTTAATCTGTCATGTGTCAGCATGGAGTTGTTGTTTTAGAGTTTTTATATTATACTGTATTGAAGTATTGTGAATGTCTATTCAATTGAAATAATGAGAACATCATTCTATTATGTAAGAACCTCATTTTCTGTTAAGGAACATCAATAGCTTCTATCAAAACACTTTAAAAAGTTCTGCTAACATTTCAATAATACAACTTGAGGTTACAGTTTTTGAAATTGATGTTTCTAATTTCTTGTTATGCTTACATAGTAGTTGTATTTAAGTTCATTTCTGAAACAAATTTATTTCCAAAATTAAAGGTGTACAAAATCCGCAGAGGAACATCAGTATGTAGTAAATGAAGCTCAATGAAGTACAAAGGAAACTCAATATATAAACGGGAACTTCTTCATTAATAAAATATTAAGATTACAACATAAACTTTACATAAAAATAATCAAAAGAAATAACAATCCACAAAGACTCGTATCCATATGCGGAACGACCAGGGAAACTAGGATCTAAAGCCACTATCGTTCCATCTTCAAACTCATAAGTTGAAGCATACCTCTCTTCATCACCCCAAAAAAGTTCATGCATTAATTGATCAGTAAAGTACATAGAATTCAGCTTTAATGTACCCTCCGAAGCTGATGCCGAATCCACCATGAAAGCCACATTTTTACCTAAAAACAATGGATCTTTTCCCAAACCATGAATCACCATAAACTGTCTATTCCGAACATCTATTTCAAATATATCAAAAGCATAAATAACAAAAGATTGTCGGACTCTAATCAACAAAAGCCTTCCATTGGATGATTAAGCCAAATAACACTCAGAAAGATGAAAGTCGTAACAATACCCAGGAACGTCAGTGACCAGTACATGAACCTCATCAAATTCTGCCCCAAACGGATCACAATACCAAATAGTTGTAACACCACCTTCAGTTTTAGAAACGGTGTAAAATCTACCATTGTAATAATTAACATCAAAAAATTTTACACCAGCGTCAATCCTAGACCATGCATGATAACTGATCTATAAATTCCTAAAGTTCGATCCAAACAAACAACCATAAGATGAAAACTAGGAGCAGAACCCAGATTAGCTGATAGTGCACCCTTCCTAGTATAGTTACCTCCATCAAGAAAGTTATCATAACAATAAAGGGAGCTGAATTATAATATTTGAGTAGGGGTTGAACAAAAATCCTTCACCTAAATCTAAAACAAGAAACCACCCAAAACGTACCTCAATACAATTTTTACCCTCTAGTTCAGCAAGATGAAGCTTCATCAGAGTTCTTCTCTTCATCAAGCAAAATAAATATCGTTCATCACCATCAGGGACCAATGGACCCAACAACATAGGTAGAAAATGACCATTAAATGAAGTCATATTAACTGCATTGCGCCAAAATTGGCATACTCTTCTCATAGAAATAAAATCAGAGAAGAGAAGAAGGTGAAAAGAAATTTCTAAAAGTATTTCAACAGACAAGAAAGAACCATCAGAAGCCATTTTTTAAAGAGTGAACTACGTAAAGAAAGTTGAATGCAAAATCTCAGTGAAAAAGGTAGAATGCAAAAACTAATACTTCAACTAATATAGAAAAGAGAGGAATTTGAAGAGTTTAACTGTTGGGAAGAGGGGAAAAATTCTCAGGGAAATGGAAAAGTTTAATGTCTATCAAAACTGTAAACATGCATTAAAAGCTACAAAAATTGAAAAGTAAAAAAGCTGAATAGCAATAATTAAGCATTGGAATAAGAAAATTCAAATACCATTTAAAAGAAACTCATTGCTGTTAATAGAAACGTCAATTAATCAAATATATATTAAATATATATCCCCTATTTTCTAGCATCACTAACACACCTCTTTCACTACTACAAAATATCCATTATCCCATGATTTCCATTGTCACATTCTCCACTACTCTATAACTTTCACAACTTCCATAAAACATGGGAAGTGAGTTCCTTTTTAATCACATTTCCATTTAATTTATATTATTAATGAAAACATCATAAAAAAAGAATGAACATCGTCACAAAATAAATGAAACTCATACATTGTCAACTACTTGTCTTGTAGAAAAGATATTAATAAAAAATAGGTTGAAGAGGTTACTTAAACATTTGAAGATCTTCCATTCATCAACTAAACATTACAAATCCTAAACAAAAGATGCTGCAACTATAGAATCCCATCATCATTTTGGCTATTATTAATGAACCTAAAAAGATCAAATGATGGAATATCAGAAGCCCCAACATCCACAACAACTTTTGCCTTTTTTAAACACATCATTGATCATTGCATCCATCTGAGAAAGTGCAGACAACGAGAAATAGTCATCTAGAAGTATTTCAAACTCAGGAACTGCAACACTGGGACATTCTTCATTGCCCCTAGGACTGCCTGCTTCATTCACTTTTTGGCTGCTTGTTTCCTTCACTTTTTGGCTGCCCGTTTTAGTGCCTTTTCACTAATCTTATTAAAAGATTCAGCGAATCGCTCACTTGCAATTGAAACAAGCCTCTTGAATTTATTAATGGCAACTTCCTAAGGGTGCCAAAACAGAGATGAAAAAAGAATCATTAGATCATAAATATCAGATCATCTTAAAACACAATAAAAAGACCAGTAACATAAAAAACACACAAACATCATCAAATATATACATATATTGAATCTCAGCATGAAAACAATAAACCTCATAAAAAAAGTGGATCTCAACAATAACTAAAGTACAAATTCAAACAATGCAACTGCTTCAAATTCGTTATCATTCCAAGTGATTCTCAATAAAATCGGAAAACTAAGGGAAAAAAACAAAACAATCAAGAAACATGAAAAGTGAGAAGCCTCACCATAAAAAACTGAACCTCATCATATAAAATAAAAACATCAGCACAAAAAACTGGTAAAAAAACACCGGAGTTAAACATCAAATTAGAAAATTTACACTTTTCACAGTGCTCTCAATTCCTCCTCATCCTCTACATCAACAGGCAACTCCAACTCAATAAAATGACTCTTGCTGCTGTTAAAAAATTATGCTCCAGTAATACAAGGATTCTTTGTGATCAAAACACCACCAACCAACACTTCATTCTTACTCAATGGAAACTGACAACTACTTTTTAGGAAACTAGTATACCCTCCACGATGATATAAATGGTAGCGCTTTACATTTTCAATATCCCAATGTTGGTGTAATGGAAGGTCAATCGAATCACTAAATCCTGAAATTGGATAACGATAAAAGAAAGCAAGAAGTGGGATGATCTAACGTGCATTCACAGAATTGAATTTCTGTGAATGATGAACCCTATAATTCCCGTGAATTTCTGTGTATTCCAGCTATTTGGTAGAATCCCGCCTCTTGAAGATGACGATGTGAAGCTGTAAAAATATGAACGTGTGTTTTTAATGACACAAGGGTACAATATTTATATACAGTCAGAGACAGAATCACAAAAGGAAAAGGATTTTATCTATGGTACAACTATATCACAAAATATCTCTACACTCCTCCTCAAGTTGGAGCATGAGGATCCCGAATGCCCAACTTGCCCAGTAAACTCTGAAATGACTGTTTTTCAATCACCTTAGTAAACAAATAAGTTGGCTGACTGGAAGTACCTATATGATAAGTAACAACTTCACTAGACTGAATCAAATCACAAACAAAATGACAGTCAATCTCTATGTGCTTAGTCCTTTCATGAAACACTGGATTGACTGCAATATGAAGGGCTTCCTGACTATCATAATATAAATGCATCGGAATAGGATGAGCGATACCCAAAGAGCGTAGAAACAAAAAACTACAACCATGGCTCTGTATTCCGCTTCTACCGAAGAACGAGAAACACTCGGTTGTTTCTTTGTTTTCCAAGAAATCGAAGATTCTCAAAGCATCACAAAATAACCAGTCAAAGATCGACGAGTGATCAGACAAGCTGCCCAATCTGAATCACATAATGCAATTAGGTGAAGAGAACTCTTAGCCGACAAAAACAAATCCTGACCAGGATGACTCTTCAAATAATGCATAACATGCAGTGCTGCGTGCCAATAGGCCAAACGAGGTTTCTCTATAAACTGAGCCAAGGTATAAACTCAATAACTAAGCTCTGGACGAGTAATGGTGAGATAAACGAGTTTCCCAACCAGTCTGCGATACTGCACAGAATCCTGAAACAAAGGACCATCATCTCACGCCAAATTGTGCTGCTGTAACATGGGAAAATCTGTGGGTTTAGCAGCCAATAACCCAGTATCAGACAAAGTATCTAAGGCATATTTTTGTTGACACAAAAATATCACATCAGGTCGACAAGCGATCTCAATACCTAAGAAATACTTCAGGGCACCAAGATAATTCATATGAAAACAAGAGAGAAACACCATCAACAATAAGATCATCAACAAAAACCAAAACATAGAGAGAAACACCATCCTTCAAGTAAGAAAACAGGGAGGGATAAGCCTTACTCTAGACAAACCCAAGGAGGTGATGAGTAGCAGCAAGTTTTGCAAACCTATTCCGCGGAGCCTATCGTAGACCATAAAGGGATTTGCAAAATTTGCAAACCAATCTGGGCGCCGGAAGTGTATAGCTTGGATGCGGACCCATGTACACCTCCTCCTCAAGATCACCATGCAGAAATGGATTGTGAACGTCCATATGAAGAAGATCCCAACCACGAATAGCAGCAACAACCAAGAAAAGACGAACAAAACTCATCTTGGCTACAAGAGCAAATTTCTCAGTAAAATCAGTCCCATCAATTTTTTTGGTTACCAAGAACAACCAGCGATCTGTATGTCGCTCAATAGAACCATCAGACTTAAAATTAGTCCGATAAACCTACTTATATGCAATCACCTTCTTGCCAAGAGGAAAAAGTAGCAAAACCCCAAGTATTATTCGGCTCGAATGCATCAATCTCGTCAAACATAGAAGCACGCCAATATTCATGACGATAAGCATCAAGGAAAATAACCAGATCAGAAGCATCTATAACTGCAACTAAAAATCTAGAATGCGAAACTGAAAATTATTACAAGAGACATAATCCGCAAAAGGGTAACGAGTACCTGAAGACAGTGAAGAGGATGACTCGAGTGCAGCAGAGGGGGGGTTTAAATGAGCGAGTAGTAGTACAGATATAATACTTCAATGTAACTGGAGGTTGATGAAGATGAGTGCTGGGAGGATAAACTGGATGACTGGAGATCGTCGGCTCAGAAGGCGATGGTCGTACGTCGGATTGAGCTGACGGTGGAGAGGCGGAAGCCAAGGCAGGGAGCCCGACTGGTGGCTATCGCTGATCGGCCAACGCTGCCGACGGCTGGTTGGTATCGGTGTAAGACAGCGGAGGATTGGGATGAGCCGACCGCGAGTCGTCCACGGTTGGCCGAGTTGGAGGATGGGTTGGCCGTAGAGAGTCGTGAATCGATGGCTCCACTGGGTTGAACGGTGCAGGAATGGAGTCATAAAAAATGGCTGGCGATTGAGATGATAGTGGATCAGCAGATGGTGTCGTCACAGAAACTGGTGCAAAAGGGAAACAATTCTCATAAAATATCACATCCCGACTGTTAAACACAGTTCGAGACTCCAAGTCATAAACATGCCAAGATTTCTTTCCAGTGGGATAGCCAAGAAAAATGCACTTCCGACTTCTAGATGCAAACTTATCACGTGGCCGTGGGAGCTGAGAGGCAAATCACAGACAACCGAACACATGGAGATGGTTGTAATCTCGTCCATGACCGTACAGGAGCTGATGAGGCAAACAACCATCTAAAACAGGTGTTGGTGTGAGATTTATGAGATAAGCCAAAGTAAGAATGCATTCTCACCAAAAGTCGATAGGCAAATGAACTTGAAAACGAAGAGCACGAGTAACATTTAGAATATTCCTATGCTTCCATTCCACTCGCCCACTTTGATGTGCTGTGTAGACAGTGGAAGTCTAAAAAACAATTCCTTTCTCCAGAAAAGTTATCTAGGAGGGAGGAATTCATTTTCTGTTGTCTGCCCGAACCCGCTAAATGAGATGACGGAATTGTGTCTGAACACGTGCAAAAAATTCCTTCATCTTCAATGGGACTTGAGACTTAGAAACTAATAAATAAACCCAAACAGCGCGGGAATAATCATCAACTATAGTTAAAAATAAAAATGCTCCACTAGAAGAAGGCGGACCATAAGGTTCCCAAACACCAAAATGTATAAGTTCAAACAAACGACTAGTCTTAGCAGTACTAATAGGGAAACTGTTTCTAGACTCTTTTTCTCAATGACAGACTGAGTAGGGAACAATTTTATTAAAATTACTAGTAGGTAAAGAAATAACTGGGATAGAAGACAACACCGATAATGACGGATTCCCAAAATGTTGATACCATAAAGCAGACGAAGACACTGATGCAACAACGGACAAGGACGGTTGTGTAGACGGCAAAGCTCCCAATCTGCGCAACTAATAAACCCCTCTTTTTTGTTCACCAGTGCCAATCACTGTCCTCGTGCTCATATCCTATAATACACATAATTTTTTGGTAAGCAAAACAAGACTTTTAAAGTAGCCGTTAACTTGGCAAACAACAGCAAATTGCATCGTAATTCCGGAATAAAGAGAACATGAGTCACAAAAATGCTTCCAAAACAAATATTTCCATGTTCAACAGCAGTAAAAATGGAACCATCAGGTAGAATAACATCCACATTTGCAGCATGCTCAACATCATAAAGAAGATCCTCGTTGCCGGTCATATGATACGAAGCACCGGTATCAAGAATCCAAGGTAGAATAGTCTTACCTAACATATTGTCAGAAGGATTAAACTTGGAGAACATGTTCAAAATCATACTCCATTGCTCTTTGGACAAAGCCGGGCCAAAGGATGCTCAATCGAAATCAGTGACCATGGCAGCAGCGGTGCTCGCTGTAGGAGGAGCGGCGGCGGTCGCGGGCTAGGCTGCTTCGGAGAACGATGCACCAAGGGTTGTGCGGGTCTTGGGATTGGCGGAAGCCTTGGGACCAGATGCAGGGGGGCAATTCTCAGTGAACCACTATAGATAGCTAATGATATGGAAACATGTAGTAACATTATGACCCTTATGACCAAAATGAGTGCATAGAAGACTCCGACGATTAACAGTGACGGCAGTCAATTTTGCAGGGGCGAGATTTTCCCGGTGAAGGAAAGCAAACACCATAGTGTCTCCAGAAGTCACAGAGTCACGGGTGGAGATGACCGTCTTCTGACACTCCTCTTGAGCAACAAGCGAGAAAACCTTGTCAAGAGTAGGCAAGGGATCCTGTGCAAGAATAAAAGATCGAAGAGTGGCATAAAAATCATCCAAACCAATCAGGAACTGATGAACCATCTCCCATTCATGTTCAACATGAACAATAGCTGCATCCGAACAACCAACACAAGTACGAGGATGCATGTAAGAAAGAAAATTGTGCCAAAGGTTCTTGGAACGATCAAAGTAGGTGTTAACAACCTGCCCATTCCCACAACAATTGTAGATGTCCGCACGAATCTGACACATACGTGGGCTATTCCCAACTGAGAAACGTTAATGGAGATCATCCCACAGTTCCTTAACCGAATCATTATAAGTAATAGTATACTGAATAGATGGATCGAGTGTCTGAACGATCCAACCAATAAGCATAGAATTTAAACTATTCCTATCATCAACAAAAGGTTCACCAGATAAAGGCTTGGTGATGGACCCATCAAGAAAACCAAGCTTACGTTTAGAATTAAAAGCATTGCAAATAGTAGTACTCCAATCATTGTAATTTTCACCCTTCAAAATCACAGAAGTAATAAGCAAACCTGTGTGATCTGAAGGATGAACATAGTATGGGTGAGACGGTTGCAGGACAACAGAATTTTTGGCGAGACGATGAAAATTAGAGGAGGCTAACTGCTCGACACCAAAGAGCAGATGACGTTGCTCACGGCGGAGGATGGCGGTGTCATCAGCGTGCGATGGGGGTCGACGACGATGTGCAACAAACCGGATGCGTGCGACAGACCAGCGGTGACAACAGCGGCGGAGGTGGTAGTAATGGGTTGCTCGGTCTTGGTGTCGAGGGCCTCGATCAAAACTAGATCCGGAGATTCCATTGGATGGCGCGTGAGCTCTGGACCCGGCGACGTGTGAAGTGGACGGAGGATGGCGGCGGCTCGTTCACGTGGGGCGTGGCAGCGGTAGAAGAACAAAACAAGCGGTGGCACTTTCTGGATGGAACGAGCAGCGGCGACACTGACTTCCTGGCGGCGGCGGTGGTGAGACTCACGGCGGCGGCGGACGATGAAGATAGGGCTGCGGCGGCTGTTTTTAAGAAGAATTTTTTTAGGGTTCTCAGGATTTAAGCTCTGATACAATGTAAATTATGAATGTGTGTTTTATTAATGAAACAAGGGTACAATATATATATATATATATATATATATATATATATATATATATATAGTCAGAGGAAAACCACTCAAATATCAAGTTCACATGGCAATACTCAAATCATTTAATCCAAATCAAAAAGGCCTTATTCG